>BGPT01001889.1:0-56885 GCA_003297045.1 Symbiodinium sp. clade C Y103
AATTGCTAATCAAGTGAATTGCTAATCAAGTGAATTGCTAATCAAGTGAATTGCTAATCAAGTGAATTGCTAATCAAGTGAATTGCTAATCCCAATTCTATTTGTCCGTAACTCGGAAGATNCAAGTGAATTGCTAATCAAGTGAATTGCTAATCAAGTGAATTGCTAATCCCAATTCTATTTGTCCGTAACTCGGAAGATTGCTTCCCAACTTCCTTTGAATATTATCATATACCATCACATACATATTCAATCATCTTCAAGTATCTATATGTATATATATAATTATATATATCTACTGTCAGTCCTTGGATAACATTCAACAAGGACCTTTCCCGAGTTGACTTAACTCCAAGCAGCAACCGGTGTTTTACGGAATCGGGGACTCAAACCGTGCGAGTTCGCGAACAGAGTTCTTACACAGTTTAGACCCCTTACCAGTTATAAATTGTTATGTATGGTTAAAAATGAGGTTATAATTGCATAAATGGGGTTATAATTGACTACTGGTAAAGGGCCATAACTGTAGACTCAAAGTAACTCTCAAAGTATCAAAAACTTTGACGAATTCGGTGGTTGGCCAAATCCTTGAGTTTCGGAACACCCCAAATGGATGGCAGGGTATCCGAGATTTACTCCTGGGCTGTTTCACTAGGGGTTCTCATTTTAATGGCACTTGAATCAATTGATCACTCTTGGGTTTCCCCAACAAACAGTTGGCCCTGACTACAAATTGGCGCTCTTCAGGTGGATTTTGTGAATTGCAGAATGGATGCAAAATGTAATCCTTGAAGATGCATCCTATTTCGAACATGATGCTAAGCCTCAAAACAGGTGAACCTCCCATTCAAGACTTGATATTTAATCATGTTTACCGATTCAACGTGGACAGTTGGGAGTCGCTCAAAATTGAGTAAGTTGAAATGACATTTGGGGTTCTCCAGTTTGAAGAAATCCCCAGATCACTATGACATTCCCAATATGTGTATGAGTCTGTATATTATAGATGTGTGCATATCTGAAGGAATATGTATATGTTTAAATGATACGCATATAACATAGTACAGTAGTAAACTATAAACCAACAATGATAATATCCGGAGGATACATAGATATAACACTAATTTGAATTAAGGCCATTTGGGGATGATTCCCTATACAAACCATATATTCCAGTGAGGTCACAGTGAGGTCGTTATAATTTACCTAGATATATATATATACATATATATATATATACATGTAAAATAAGTTGTTTCTTAAAAAAAAACAACAACAACAACAACAATTTTCCACCTCATGTTGATAAATACATACAATTGTAGAACTGTTTCTTTCTGAATATGTAATGGTTGATACAAATAGTGTATATCCATGGTACAGTTTCTATTTACATATGGTGTATACATGTAATATATGGTGTGTATATATATATATATTCTACAATTATGTGTGTCTTGTATACATATAATCATATACACATATGATATAATGTATAGTGTATATATAATCATACACATATGAATGCAATGATTCTAATGATTCAAAAGAAAGCTAGCAGTCAACCATAATAGTAATACTAAATGTTGCAATAAGAACAAGAATATACAATAATATTCAGTTTGGACAAAGAAATAATCATATAACAAACAAATTATCATACGTATCTTAGCTAAACCAAACCCCAGTCTTGTGCATTCATCTTGAACTTCAGCAGCGGCTCGATCTTCCCCAATCGCATGCTGAGCCACTGCGGCGATGGCGCCAGGAGCCATCACGTTCAACGAGACCTTGGCACCAGGATGGGGTGTTTCGCCAATGAAATGGTAATTCATGGCCATTTATATAGTTGATTTAAGGTACCTACAAAGATGGGTGATTTTCCAGTTCGCAAACTGTGCGTTTACCAGAGAGGATCCCATGAATATCCCATGAAGTTCCATTGTGAGTAAAGCCAACAGGATCCACCATCCCCAATTTTACCATCTTTGTGGGTGGTACAAAACATTGATTTTATTCAATTTGCAATGGGTGGTTTACTAGTGCTGTACGAACACTACATACAGTACATGGGGATGATGGGCATTTAACAGCAACAGAATGACATGTTGACATGATGTTACATTCCATGAGGATAAACCAAATCGATCCAAATGGGGATCCTACAACCTGTGGCGACGTCAAACAATGTCAAACAGCCATTTTGACAAAAGGGAGTGAGAACAAGATGGGCACACTGTGGGCTTGTCTGAAAATAGGGTACCCCAGAAAATACACTGCATGGTTTTGAAAATCAATGTCACATCTCTGACCGGTTAAATTGGGTAAGCCATCTTGCAAGCTGAAACAGCGAATGACGCTGGGGCCATCAAGCTCGAGATCTCCCTCGAAACAGGGGAAGTCATGGTGGATTCAGGAGACGAGTGTATAGTCAATATTTTGGTACATTATTATATTTGTGTAATATTATGTAATATATACATGTTTGGATACACGTAAGCTAAGATTACTGTATACTACTGTATAGTATTTGCTGAAAAACATTGTTTGCTGATGCTCTCGCAAGTCCATTGCAACCACTTCAAAGGTACTGTTGCTTTCAAGGTTGTGCACTCTGACACGTACACATGCACACTTCAAATCCAGCCAATTGAGTCACGCACCGGGCTGAATCGCTCCACAAACTGTCACAACTTCTAGTTTGCCATACATGAGGAAATCACTTGGTGGCAATCCCCTATAGGGGTTTTATTGGGGGATTTCCCCTTGCCATGTTTGATTCCTGGGTATCCATCCGCCAATCCACCCATTCTCTGAATGACCACCGTGGAGGCGGCCGGTTCGCCCGCTGCCGCTGGGTGCTCCGCACGGGCGGGACGTAGGGCACGAGCAAACTCACGCATGACGCACCTCGTCCTTGGACCTCTGCCAAGTCCAGGTGATCTGGTGATGAAAAATGTCACTAGAAATGGGATGATCATCGGATTACAATGGAAATATAGGGAGAGTTCATGGGATTATGATCCCATCCCCACTATGTTGCAAAAACACATCCCCATGGTTTTTCTGGTCCGATGGCTTTATTACTAAACCAGGGTTTTTGAGGGAGTTTTAGATACTTAAGTGGATTGGATCAAATAGAAATGCCACACTTCTGCAAGGTACACACATTAAGGAGCCTGAGAATGTTCAAAAAGTCCAGCAAACAAAGAACTTGGGTGATTGCCACAAGTCTTTTTGTCTCAATCTGCCTGGATTGCAAATATCTCGCTGAAGGATGAACTCAGCAGATGTCGTGCCCATTGTAATGGTTGCTTCAGCACGGCATTCCTAGTATGGATGATCAGAATCTCCAATGGATGCACCCTCCACAAATCAATGTTGCAGCATGCAGGTGCAAATCACCCATTTGTACGTGAATTCCATATTGAAATCTATTGAAATAGTGCTGTTCCATCCTTTTCCATTGCCAAGTCAGATAAGAAGATAACCCGCTTGGTTTCTCTGAAATACCTCAAACTCTTCTCAGTTCAGCATGACCTGGATATGCATAGGGGGCTCCAAAAACAACAGAATTATAGATTCCCTAGTGGTGAATTTCCCATTCGGAAAATATCGTGGGATTTAGGATTTTCTATAAGTTTCCCATTCTTAGAACTATAGATTTCCCATTAAGGACAATAACAAATCACCAAATGGGAAATCCACCACTAATAATGGGAAATCGTAACTATAGATCACTTCGTGGCTTGCTTAACTATAGATCCCAATAACAAATTCATCCATTTTAATAGGATTTTCCATTATAAACCATCCATTTTTGGGTACCCCAAATCACCTGAAGCAAACCCAGGATGATCTTCGCCTCCGGTGCAGACGCATGGGTCTTCATCGCTTCGATGACGAGCGCTAGGAGCGCAGGCATCTCGGCCTGGAAGTGAACAGGTCAAAGATGTCGGTTTTTTTGACTGGAAATGATCATTTTAGATGGGATATTAAATTGGATAAATGGAGGATTCATGGTCTTCAAGGCCCTGAGTCCGGAGTCAAGGCTACACATGGAGGTTTCATGGGATATTCATGAGATATATCTTCCGGCAATCATTGTGAATCATGTAAAATCATGTAAAATCATGTAACATCCAACGAAAACAGTGGGATGACCATCATTAATGTCAATGATGGAGATTGAAAGCATCAAACATGAATTCTCGCAGCTTGACATGAGAAATCATTGATCTGGCTGAGTTCTGAGTTCTAGCTTGGCAAGCTGGAACGTTGGCCGAGTAACTTGTGGCCGTTAGACCTCTGGTGTAGGCGAAAACCTAACATCATCGACCTATGTGATGGGCCCCTACTGGAGATTAGTCGGTTCCAACCCTAGATGCCCAAGTTCCAGCCAACCTCAGATATTGGTATAGCTACAATCCCTTCAATGTCTGGTGATAACATGAAAGGGCTCATCATCCCAGACTACGTGTTGACAGGACTCGCTTGGCATCACATTGCGACGTCACAGTTGCTGTTACCCGCAATTGACGGTTTGATCCTGAAAATCACTACTTTTTAGAGGAATGTAGTCGTCCAACCACCAACTCATGGCAAGGTCTAGGTTAATTTGGGGGACAACAGCTGCAGTACAACCTGCTGGGGAGGGCCAAACTGTATAGCCACATGTCATAAGGGCCCAGAAATACACACGTCATCCCAGCCAAAAGGGTACCAGTTAACACCAAGCAGGCTCATCCATGGCCAAGGTCCTCCACTCAACAGTAACTCTCCAACAAGTCATGATCTAACCATATCTACAATCTCAGAGTGAACATTCCCACCAAGACGTTGTAAACTAAACCTTGTCAGCACAACCAACCAATCCATTTGTAAAATCTGGAGAACTCACAGAGAGTTCCAGGAAAAATGCCCAACAGCAGCGGCGACAGCCCATGAACTGCTGACTTGCCTCACCCCTGTCGGCGCCGGCAAGGGTATACTCACCTGTTGGTTCTGCTGGGGGGTTTGGCTCCCTGGGGTTTTGTTTGATATCCTCAATGCTAATTTCCAACCGCGAGCATGAGACCAGAAAGATGAACATCTTAGCCTTGCTACTGTAGATCCGGCACTGGTTTACGAATGATGTATGATTCGGTCCTGGGTCTAGCCTTGAAACACATTCCAGGGGGTGTCTATCAGCACCGGGGCTTGGTCTTACTTCTGATCCGTGCCTGACCTAAGGGTAATCAAGACTATCCAGTAACCAACATGCTTTTCACTGGTGAATCCGTTGCAGAAGTTTCTTTTCAATAATCTGGTGAATTCTTTCCTTTTCAAAAAGGAACTATGGAATCTTCAGGAAATCTGTTTCACTGGTTTCTTGATGGAATTCAGGGGATCTGAACTACTACAGTGACAATGAGAGAATACCTTACAGTATCGTTCAATCGCAATATCAGAGTACGTCATGCCAAGAAAATTGATTTTCGGATATACTTCCAAGTAATAAGTGCCTTCTAGTCTTGATATCCATCACACCTCACATGTGACATGTCTCCTGCCCAGAAAGATCTGGATCACCACACTGGAAGCGCTGGTATTACTTGTCCTAGACCCTGATCAGCAAACGGTTTGAGACTTTGTGATTGGGAAGGGTTGGCTGTGGAGCAACTACTCAGAAATACACAACCTTGGAAAAATGATGAAGGAATCTGAAGGAAGTCCATGAATGCCAAGTCTTCCAGCTGGTGAGTTCAACAGCTGAACCAACCAATCATTTCCTGTTTGCGGGCTTTGGGAAATGACAAATATGTGGGTATATCCACAGGTTTCCCAATTACAAACGATTTCTGCTGCGATTTGAGGAGTCCGGATCTTGGGACATGGCACCATCAATGTCCTCATCCAGGATATCGATGATGGTGCAGAGTGCAGCATCCACCTGGGGCGAGTTGAATGCTAGGCCCATGATGTCCTATGAACCAATAAGAAGGGTACCATAATATACAACTGTATAGATACCGCATATTATATATTATGTGTATGTACACATGCCATGTTTAATGTTTATATATAAGAGAGAGAGAGAGAGACGGAGAGATACGATGCATGCAGTGAAGGCTGCCCAACGGACAGAGGTAATATGTATATATATATATATCCATTACTGTATAGTATTAAAGTCTATAGCTTAATATCATATCGTATCCTATCGTATCGTAGCATATCACTATATATATATATGTATTCACATAATATATTCACTAGTTGAATTTAAAAAGAATTCATCAATTATATCATATGTATATTCAAGTGCTGTTTTTCCCCAGTGAGTCACTCGTCTCTACGGTTGTCACAAGCTCCACATCCCGCCATCGCAGCCCACCGCAGCGACGATGCCAATGTTTAGCTTCAGCTCCGAAGCCTCTGCACCGCGGTTCCTTTCATCGTGAAACCATGCTGTTCACCAGGAAAATCCCACCAGAAATGGAGGTTTCTAGCTGGGAAAATCATGGGAAAATATGGATCAAATGGTGGTTTAATGGGATCTAACCCGCAAAAATGATGATTTGATGGGAGTTAATGGAACTAAATATCTAACTACAACTAACATGGCTAGCTGGGAAATCAGCTACAGATGGAGGTTTCTAGCTGGGAAAATCATCTGCCAGATAGAATATCAGATAGAATGTGAGAAAATGTATATATATATATATACACATATATAATACCAATATATGCCATAAATACTTCCAGACAATTCGTCAAAAAACTATGTCACAGTAATTTGTCAGGGTGGGTGGGGACCACTAGGTAACTTAGGGGGGTTTATTGGTTTAATCAAGACATTCACGGAGGTCAGGGGTTGCTGTAAAGTTTTGCTTCAATCATCTTTGACAAATTCTGAGAAGCATGGGCATCAATCACCAAGATGCCTCCAAATGTTCGTGTGTCAGCACTTGCTGTCTTGTGCGTTTTCGTGTTTTCTACATTGCTAGGAGTTGTCGCATGTTTGGGTTCTATTGTCTGAATCGAAATTGATGACTTGGTGCGACTGGTCTACAAATCATACGCATGGCTTGCAGCGTGCAAACAATCAAGGGATCTGGCCTGGCCACCTGACTAGATCATACTAGATCCATAGATGTCACAGGTGGAATGCCACGGAAGAAGGCAAAAAAGAGCAGTGAATCCTGCATACCATCCGGTCATCAAACATGGCAATGGAAAACACCCGATTTATGGATGAGTTTTCGATTGAAACCAGAAATGGAGTATGTCACGATATACCATTTGGGGAAAAAAATATTAAACAAAAAACCGTTTTTTGATAATTTGGTGAAACATCCGATGAAGCTGACCCCAAACGAAGTGATCTAAGAACTCCCTGCCGGCCACGGGCTATGGCATCCGGACCACAAAAGGCATCCCAGACATAGCTGCAGCGGCCCAAAAAAGGTACTGCGACGTTAGGAGGATCTGAAGATGCCACATGGGACTGCAGATGGTTTGCCAAAAAGTTGGGGTCTGGAGGAAAAGAACATGATATTCAGCCCAACAATTGTCTGTTTTTTCCATATTTGGAAATCAATGCTTGAAGAGTGGACCTCGGATTTGAATGACTTGCTGACGTAAACTGCTGGTGAAGCAACCAAACTGTTCTCACAGCGGTGGAGAGTTCGGAAACCCTGCTCCTGTCAATGTCTTTGCTGTCGCCGAGCCAGCAGTACAACATGGTTGTGATGTGATATAGTGATATAGGCTGATATAGGAGACTAATGAGCTGGTCACCTCCAAATCAGTCTTAACACCTGGACAGTGATGAAATCGAAGGATATCATGATCGATTTGACCGAAGGGAAAGGATCCCTAGAGGTTTCTTCCCCTTCCCATTCCCACGATGATCCCCTGAAAATGCGAACGTCCTTGTGCAGTTTCCGATCTGGAACCCCACTTCGAATCCATCCCAGCAGTGCCTCAACCATCGCAGCGAAGGCAGCTGGATGTCCGGATGTGGCGGTTGTGCTTCTTGAACTCCGGAGGTTGTCTAAAAGATAAGATGTGGTGATGTGCTACAGCAGTATCAAACAATGTGGGTATTTGAACATCGAATTTCATAGTGACAATGGTGATTCACCAGTGGCTCCAGGGGTACCTTATTTCAGACAAACACATGTAGGTTTCACTCCTGGAATCTCCCCGTTGAACCCACCCCAAGTAGACTAGAGGGAACTGGGAAGCCCAATCAGTACTCGTCCTTCTGGGAAAAAGATAGGGGCCAGTGACTGGTATACCATCTATCAACATCTATCAACTACATATCAAATACCTATTTGTGGTGAAAAAATGGGCGGAACTCCTGTTTCTTAATTAACGAAGCTGCGAGAAACAGAATCCAACAATAACAGGTATAAGCGTGGATATCCCATATATGATGTAATGATGTAACTGGCGTATGATATGATAATGGTTGCTAACGCGTATTAACCTCCAACCTCGGTGGGGTGCCCAAGTGGAACCCCCCGGGACCTCCGACCTCCATGGAACATCTGTGTAGCACTGGTCGCCACTGTGAGGTGGTGAGGGCGATGCGGCCGATGGCCTGGTTGCCAAGCCAAATCCGTTCCCAGGATATCGATCGAAAAAAGGTACAAGGTGGGGCCCCCAAATGATAGCTTAGTTGACTTATAACTAACTGTCGTTGATTGGGGTGATACACCAACTCATAGCTAGGGGAACCCACCGTATGGCTCAACATAAGATCCTTAAATGCTCAACATGACCAGGTGTGTGGTTCCATTGGTAGCCTACTTCTGAGCCAAATCGAGATAATGATGGTAGCCTGAAAGATGATGTCTTAAACGGAATGATGAATTGCCACTGACCAATGGTAGGTCGCCAATGGTGGTCTTGGGCGTGATTTGAATTCAGCATGTTCAAAAGGTAACCTTTCTGGTGGAACAAACCAATGAATCTGCGCAATTCCTGGTTTAAGAGTCTGCTTCTGAATATTGTGAACCCCACAGAAGTGTGTGCTGCCTCCATAGTGTCTTTCTTGGGGCATAGATCTCAGGAATTTTAGACCTATATGCACTACTAGTATCATGTACTACACTCCTGTGGGCCATGAAACTTCAGTGAGGGAACTCAGGTGTGAACATCAAGGTCATGTAATGTCAACTGCAAAATATCGCAAAATCCAACTATGATCATCCACAAACAATGCCACTGTGATTTGCTGTGTGCTTTTCTACACATGCACTGCTTCCCAAAAGAAATGGCCCAATAACCGGGAAATCCCCGCCTCCGCCGCTGCTTGTGCAACTGGGGCGACAGGCCTTGGCTCCCACATTCGAGTTCTGTGGGCAACTTTGAGCCACGAAAGCAATGTGGTTAATCCAGCAATAAACCACACCGTTCTATTTAAAGATCTTGATGATGTACAAAAAACATCACACCAACGTGAAAGGGTGTGTTTGCTGGATATACCACATTACCCCATTTTAGGTCAATTTCCATTTGTATAAGAATGATGCACCCAATTTCTGTACTAATTACAAGCATTTGTCTAGGTGAGGTCGAATACCATCGGGTGCTACAGAGTGAGTACCTTCCCCCCTGGGTACATGAAGAAAGGGTGCACTATTCTTCGGATCAGGCTTTCCACTTTGGCCTCCAAGGAAGACTTGGAGAATCAAAGAACACGATGGTTGAATCATTGAAGAGACCAAATATGTTTTGCATTTGAAACTCATTCCCATGGATCAATCGTGAATGTATGATGCACTTTGAAACCCTCAAGATGATCAAGACCTGGTGGGTGCAACTGACAGATGCGACATCTCAAAAGCAGTGGGGCCTCTTTGAGTGTCATTTCACAACGTGCACCCCGGTGAACATTGCAAAAATGAACGGCTTGTCTATGGAGATTCCCTGACCATCCCCGACCATCCCCAACCCATGCTGGTGATCTGGGTGCCCCGGTTGGTTGAGCAAATCTGATTGTTGATGCTGCTATTTTCCCACTATTATTGCAGTTCAGGCATTTTCCCATTTGAATCCCACGTGATTGAAATCTCCTCATACGCCTGCATACTGTAACAGAACATAGAACTGCCAACCCCCAAAGAGAGCTTTGGAATATGGAAGATGAATTTCCTACTGGAAATTTGTCTTTGAAATCTATGAAAGGTTCCACTTTAGTTTTCTGAGGATTACTGTACACATCCTGGCCGCATTTTCCAAGAAGTGAGATGCTTGATCTGGTCATGGCGTTTATCCGCGGCAAGATGGGTCAATCGATGGCAATCGTCTTGTCGCCGCACCACGGCAGCTGGTGGCTTCGCCCCCTGAAAAGTATCAACGGAGATCGACACTGCAGGTCGGCATGGCAAGAAACCATAATTGAAACCACAGATCAAGTGTGATTCCGAAAACCAACAGAATGGGTTTAGCGTGATTTTCCATCCCTGCTGCGGCGACTTCCAACATTGGTCCGATTACAACTGAGAAGCAGGGAACAGTTGTACGACTTGGCGCAGCCGAAAAACTTATGATTTTCCTTATTCGATTTCAAGACTGAAATTTCCTGGAGATTGGGGGCTCATACGGACTCCAGGTCATTCTCACTATCAAATCTGGGGAAGCTTTAAACATGGCGCTGGTGTCTAGAAAATCAATCTCCACCTACTAGGCATTGTCCTCTATATGAATCTTTGTGAATCTCCAGTACCACTACCAAAACATTATCTCCAAAGCATTCTACCTTATTCCATGAGTTTCGCAAAAGAAATATTTTTGCTCAAGGACTCTCATTGACGCTTTTGCTTCTCATGTTCTCTGCTTCACCCTACTCACTTCTTCCCGTCGGTACATTGGCTTTCTCGCAACCACCGCTTCGGCGGACAGGTTCAGATTGACATGGTGCCAGCCCCTGCAAATTGCTGGGACAACCAACGTTTGGTGTGTCCTAATTGCCGGGTTTGTAGTCTAGATCGGGTAACCTCACAACATAAAACCATCAACAAGTGGACGTCATGGAAATGGGGCAGTCAAGAATCGCATTGATCCCCTCGCTCAAATGACAAATCCCCGCTCTTCCGAAGTAAGAATATAGCTGTCCCAAAAAGATAGCAAAGTAAATCATCACCATTTAAATTTTAGTATAGGCATAGGATTGTTCTTTTCTATTTTTTTTGCTCATTAGAAGAAAAAGGGCAACTCTGTAACTCTTTTGTTTAACCTTGTTTTTTTTTTCAACCTTGCCTCTTTTTTTAACCAAGGTTAGAAAAAAGGGTTCCAAGGTTGAAAAAAGAGCCAAGGTTGAAAAAAAGTGACGCAAGGTTGAAAAAAGAGGAGCCCAAAAAAAAATAGTCGGGTGCTTTCTTTATTGAGTCTACTAGTAGTTATTGGTTGGGGCTCCACAGATCTTGGTCTCTACCAGTGGTCAGACAACTCAGTAGCTTCCCCTGGAAATCCTTGATACAAAAAACATCAAAATCGAGAAGAACAGGATTTGAAAAAGTAATGTTTGAACAAGTTAGGATGTATTATTCAATGTACACATATGTACACATATACGAAAACAAATACTAAACTACACAACACAAAAAGATCCAGGTTGCAATGATATAGAGCATTAGGCAGGACCAGTGGTGCCCTTGTTAAGGAAAAAAAAACTATCTGGCTTAGCCGGGGTGGAGAGCCCCTATGATCGTTGTCCAACTGAAAGGCACCCTGTCATCAGCGGAGGCTCGGGTCGGCGGAACGCGTCGCACGTGTCGCGGCTCACTTTTGGGACTGAAATCCCGATGAGATGTAGCCCCGCATCGTCTGACTTAAACCTTGGCTTGTTCCAAGGAATGCACTATCCCGGGGGGGCTGAAAGTCATAGATAAGAAATTTACTTATCCCCGGCTGCTAATTCATCTTCCATCTTTGAATTTGGAACATGCGTAGCAGATGTGTGCATTTTCTGATCAAACTGAAACGTGATGTCTGCCTTTGGAAAAGGAAAAATGCATGTTCACCACACCTGCTTGATTGTTCAAACAACACGTCCTAAATGATCCAAACCTCCGTAGTTGGGAGAAACCACGGAGTGAAGTTCCGTTGTTTCAATGCACAGCAGCCGATCCAAAACAAACAACTAAGTGTGGTGTTGGAAAATCCCCAAAGCAGTGGTGTGAAAGCCATGTCCAGGAAGTTGAGATTGAGAAACCAAGCGGTCATAGGAGACTGGACACTCTACGATGTGCATATCACTACAGCAGACGGAGCAAAAAAAACAAATCCCGAAGAAGCCAACTATCACACCCCAAAGTTCAATGTTGGACAGGATCGGGTATATTGGTTTGTGTTGAGTGTTTGTTTGTGTTTTTGTCCACTGGTGCCAACCACACAGCCAAACCCCAACATTGAATTTGATGGCCTGGGGGCAAAACTTTGTATGATAGTGTTTGATTTTTTCATCCATATATGGTATTAAGTGTAAACCAGTACTAAGGACTAAGGTCCTCAACTCCTTGCGTGTGAAATCATATCCAAATACAGCACATGTTCGGTTTGCCTGAACATAGGGTACCTCATTCCATCCCATGGTTCTGGAAATCAAATTCCCCAGAATTGACACAAGACATTGGAGATGAATCACCCGTTCTCACCCTCAGAAAAGTTGTCAACCCATCCGGCCCATCCGGCAATCAAACCTGAAATGGAACATCCCCCATTTAGTTCAATGATTTTTCCCATTCAGATCCCAATCTAGGGATTTTCTAGCCACGTTTGATTCGCAGAGGGTAGTTTGCTACTGATTATGACCAACTTCGTGGGTCCATCGGTACCTGCCAAGACACTCATCGCTGAATCCTTCGCCTGCAGCGTGTCGAAAAGCAGTGAGCAGTGTCCATGTTTTTTTCTATTGAAACCACTCAACAATCCTCTGCAATTGAATAGGCCCTTGATCCTGACAATGCTTGGTTTCAAGTCATCTTGGTTGGTGACATACTACAAAGAAGCTTCCGTACAACGTCCACATCTCAGCGGAACCATTTGGAGGATTCACCCATCTTTTGCATCTGTTGCATATGAATTCAAATATATATATATATACGGCAAATGCCTGGGCTTTGCCCGGACCCGCAATGACGACAGGCGACGCATCATCATCATCATCATCATCATCATCATCATCATNCATCACCGTTAGAATTAAACCCTTATTGAAGGTCTTCAATGAATGTAGAAATTTAACGGGGGTGGGAGAATTAAACCCTTATTGAAGATCTTCAATGAACGTAGAAGTTTAACGGGGGTGGGAGAATTAAACCCTTATTGAAGATCTTCAATGAATGTAGAAGTTTAACGGTGGTGGGAGAATTAAACCCTTGTTGAAGATCTTCACTGAATGTAGAAGTTTAACAGGGGTGGGAGAATTAAACCCTGATTGAAGATCTTCACTGAATGTAGAAGTTTAAAGGGGGTGGGAGAATTAAACCCTGATTGAAGATCTTCACTGAATGTAGAAGTTTCATGGGGGTGGAAGTTTGATATTACCTAGTACCTTTGTTGATCTTCCCAATTGAATGCAAAGTTTAACGGTGGTGGGAATTTAATATTCCCTAGTAACTACCTTTGTTGATCTTCCNGTTTAACGGGGGGTGGGATTTTTATATTCCCTAGTATCGTTGTTGTTTTTCCCGTAGGAGTTTTGTGAAGTTGCATCAACATTTGTTTGGGACTGGGAAGCCTCTACGCTGCAACGCCTGGGCAAAGCCCAGGCGTTGCGCGTATATATATATATATATAATATATATATATATATAACTTGAACATATCGTGTGGGTCTGAAATTGGGGTACCCCGAATGCTAAGAAATGATTCTCATCACGGTTTCCATGAAAGCCTTCCATACCTTGGGGGCGAATTCATCATAAATCCATATCAATCCACCATTTCAGGGGTCCCAGTCGCCTTGGAGAAGTAATCCGTGGTGCTCTGCAGGTCCAAGGTGTCATCGTTGTAGCCCATCATGGCGTGCACCTTGGTGGATGAACATCTCCAAGGTGTCATTGTGGCCATGAATGTCCAGAAAAATGAAGAACATCTTGGGGGAAAAATATGAAAACAGGGTTGATTTGGATTGAATTCAGGGATTTTAACCGGACACCATGTGTTTTTCCCCATTGAATCTCGGGGTGTCCTGCAAATGTTCCCATCATTCAATTCTAGGATCCCCAAATCATCCAAAGTCAAAATACCATCGTCCTACTGAGAGGAATCGTCTCTAAAATCTCGATCTGTGAATCCGGACATCCTCTAAAGGCTGAATAACTTGTCAAATATAAAAATGCCTTGACTACAATGCTGATGTGGAGCCCAAAGGAGGAACAGTGGAAAACATGATGTTCAACAGGGGAAAAATATCACAATATGGGGATGGGTCAAAACCTATGAATACATCGATTTTAATGGGACGAACATCCATTTACCAGCTATTTTGATGTTCACTAGGTACCAGGCTTTTGATTCATAGCCATATCATGTGTCTAATAATGTGTGATATCGCCGCCATCACCGCACATGTTGCTTCACCAAGTGCTGCACCGCATCTTTATGACGCTTGGCAGGCAAGCTGACGCGCTGCGACCTGAATGTGAAGCCACGGGCTGTGCAGCTAGGGGATGGATGATAGTTTATCGGGGCGGGTGGTATGGCTAGCATAGCCGTAGCATATTGACTCTACAAAACATGATATAATATATATATTATGCATACATATTTTCATTTATTTATTCAAAATTTACATATATCATCTACGCTCATGATTGCTAAAGAGTATGTCTGTCCCATTTATTGACTCAATATGTCAGGATCTCACTTGTAATTGAGTCCTAAAGCTGATTCGTTGGACCATGAAAATTGATGGTTTCCACCATCTTAAGTCACAAACACATCAATCAACGATATTGGTTGATGTGGGACGGGGTAAGGCCAGAACATAGCCACAAGGTGCTGCTGGCCCCTGGGTGCTTTCTTGACTTATTATGTTATTATACCCGGTCACAAATGAATGAGAATGATGCAAGAATTCATGATGCTCTATGTGCAACACTGCGAAATTGCATAGATCTTCGCTATTATGTACTTTTATGATCTTTTATGTACTTGTTTAAACTCTTTGGATCCCCATAATTTGAGGTCTCGCCATACTAAAAGCCATCAAGCCGATTCAACACATGAAGATTGAACAAATGAACATGGAGTTCTGGGGAGTCCACTTTCTGGGTATCCCAGGGATGATGGCTTGTCTTGTCATGAATTTGCACAATTCTAACTTCCTTTAAGCCTTCTTAGGCTTAGTTTGTTCCCAAAATAAGACTCAAAAAAAAGGTACTAGATTTTCCCTTTGGCTCGAGATTTACCACAAGACTTACCCCGTAAATACGTACATAGTAACCAAACCCATTCCCGGGCCTGCTGTGATGAGACTGATGCGACTGCTGTGGAGAGACTGGCACGGGAGGCACCTCGCGCGAGGGTGCCATGGCCGGAGGCTGCGACATCTGCGGGGTCGACATGCGCGGCATGGTGGGAGGGGCCGCCGACTGCGGCATGGGCATGGGCGGCATTGGTTGTGATACCTCGGAGGCAAAGATGTGTGTTTAGGGCAGGAGAAGTGGGTATGTTTGCATCATGTATCCCATGGCCTATCCCATCTTATCCTCATGAAAATGGCCATTTGGAGGTTTCCTCAAATGGAGGTACCCCCAAATCATCCATTTTTACTAATAAGATCGAATAAGATTTTCCATCATGAATCATCCATTTAAGGGGTACCCCCATATGGAAACTCCCATTTTTGGGACACTCCAGCTCGCTCGAGGTGCTGCCGTTGGTGGTAAGTACTGTGTGCCATAGCCGCTCCCAAAAGCGTCTCCGGGTGTCTGTCGCCGCAAGCCCTCGGGAGTTGAGCCATGAAATGGATGTTTTATAGTTGTTTCATGATGATTAGTGGATTAATAATGGCTAAGACTGGGGTAATCATGGTTGATATTGGTTGATGACGGGCTAATCATGGCTAACAATTGTTCATCATCAAATCTCTAATGGGTATAGCGTATACCCTTCGCAATCAAACACAATAGCTAGGAAATCCCCCAACTATTGCTGGACATTTAATGGAAGAATGATGGAACTAAATGGGGAATTTTCCGGCAATGTTTGATGACCAGACGGTCAACATATCTTCAACCGAAACCCATATGATATATATATATATATGATTCGATATGTGATTCCATCCGAATCCGCAAAGCAACTACTTTCACGTCAAAGTGACCAATTTGGGGTTGCAAATGACCCTCAACACAAGAATGATTCATGAAACGATCTAGGGTTGGATGCCAGCTTAGCGATTCATCATCCCTACCCAAACCCTGAGGGGGTTCGGAACCACTTAATATGACTAGGTCATTTGACAATCCAGGCTGTATTCCCATCCATGGCAATATATTCCCCAACAATTTCTCAGTGAATCAAAGGAATCAAAGCCTGGAGAAACTGGACTTGTGGCCAGGTTGCCTCCAAATCATGAGCATTCTGCTCCACCTGAGAGGTGTGGAGGAATCTGGACAATTCTGGACCTATAAAATGTTTACCCATCCTCATCTGGGAAAAAAAAAGGTTGCCTAAACACGGTACCCCTCACATCCATCTGTTTCTACCAATGAAATTCTGTAGTATATACCTCATTTGTGGACAAACCCAAATGATTTTCAGCATCTTTGGGGAACCCAGTCTCTTGATCCATACTTATATATCTGATTGGAAGTTGCAAAACCACAAGTCCATTGGGAAAAGGATGCGTTCGCAATTTTCTCTAAGATACTGACAAAATCCAATGAAAACCGGAGGTCTCTTAGAAATCGGGAGCGTCAAAACAACATCCCTGCAGATTCCCAGCCAAGTGAGTCCACTCCACTGATTTTTGAAGTACCCATCATCTAACAAAAGAATCATTCCTGGACGGCAATGCCCATTATGTTTGTATTATCTTGTATCATAGCTCGTTTAAAAAAAAATCCGCCGACCCCGGAAAGCGGGAGCGCGTCAAGGCAGAGAGGTTATGAACAACAACAACAACAACAACAACAACAACAACAACAACAACAACAACCACAACGAGAACAACAACAACAACAACAACAACAACAACAACAACAACAACAACAACAACAACAACGATGGAAGGTTTTAAACCCAAACTGTGCCAAGACGTGTCCCAAAGGCATATACATATATTGTGAAGGATAGCCCGACCACAAACACGGATATGGAAGACCCTCTCGGGGGGGGAGGCAGGTTTCGAAGGTTTTCCAAACATATCCTAAAGATGCGGCCAAAATGTGCAAATCAAACCAAATGTGCGCCAAAAACGTGTTCAAACACATCTTTTTTCCTGGGGGATTTCAGAAGGGACGTTCGGCACTTTTCCCGTTTCGAAGGGTTTCCACAAGTATCCTAAACCATCCCCTCAAAATGTAGAAAACCTCCTTGGGACGATTCTAGAACCCCACATTTTGGTTCTAAAATGGAGTCTCATCAAGATTCCCATGTGTTTGGGCACTTGGATTTTTGAGTAATTATTGTAGAACCTTGCATTGGTTCCAGAGATAGGGTCCTAGAATGGTGTCTCACCGACTTACGTTTGGCAGGTGTAGAGGCTCTTGCAGCAGCTTCAAAAACAAATTAGAAAAAAAACATGCTTATTGAAAGCCAGAAAACCTGCTAATCATTTTTTCTCCCTCTTTTGCTGTCGGGGGGACGGGGCATAGATGAAAAGGAAACAAGTTTCCTTCCGTGTGGGCCACGGCTTTTGAAATTGCCGGCCCAAACCTTTAAAGTCCTTTCATCCCAAAGTTTTACCAAGAAAAATAAAATGTTTGAAAGCTGTCCCTCTATGCAAAACACTATTGTTTCAATTCCAGAGCATGGAAACCCAAAAATGGTATCCGCCAGCATCGGCTAAAAATCTGCAAAAAAGGCTCTTGGCATTTTTTTCACCATGGAAAGGTATGGCACCGTGCCCCTACGCGGAGCAACAAAGGTCCCAGGACACTTTGAACCCAAACATTTACGCGTTCATAGCCATGACATGTGTGATTCGCAGTTTCCCCTTCAATGAACAAACGCCCGCGCAACAGAATGCAAAATACTTCAGCGCACATCAAAGTCATATGTTCTTGCTGATTCATTTTGATTCATCCACCCGAGCTGACTTATAGTTCATAGACCAGCCATATTCAAAAAATGTTGACATACTTGCCCTCTGACTTTAACCATCTTTCACTGCTTGGCATCACCTTCCCATCGGGCGTCTTAATAAAAACGAGACATTTGCGGTTGTTGCAAGGATCTTCCAACTTCCAGAGCTGATCATGGGACGTCCGATCCACGTGTGAGATCTCAGCAATTGCTCATCTCATTTGCCCAGGTTCAGCATCCAAGAAAGACAAGGGATCTATGAAACAGTATCAGCACTTGGATTTGTCTGTACATGGCGGGCACACCAGAATTCTAATTTTCCCTCAAATCATGAGAGAGAAAACACATGTTATTTATTGTTATTTGATCTGGTGGATGTTCAGGAACTGAAAGAATGGAAATAAGATCCTTATTTCCCCTTTCATAAGAAAAGAAAAGAAACACTCTAGTTGATCTGCTGGAGAATTCCGGAGATGATAGAAGAGCAATACAGGACAGAAAAACACATATTGTTCATTAGTTTGAAGTGCACGATGTTGTAGGACATGAAAGAAGGGAAATAAGACAAAATAAGATCCACATTCCCCCTCATCTCACCAAAGAAAAACTTTTTGGTAGGCAAATCACTATTTAAAGTCCTGCCCAGAGTGAGAAAACTCCTGGTGCCTTTTTCCGGGGTCAGCGGCAGGGTCTGCAGCCCTTATAAAGAGGTTGCAATCGGTTTTAATCGCAAACCTGAACCAAACCAACATTTTAGGGATGATCCCCCTTTGTACTAACCATATCCAACCATCATTGACTAAACAGACCAGCCCGGTCCCATCACCGCCTGCATTTTCACCTGACGGAGCTCGTAGCGCAGGGACTCCTGGCCGTCCAGCAACTCCTGCACCGATGCAGTTGTGCGTGGATTCTTTCACGCGGCGTGCGTGGATCGAAAGCAATTGCAAGCCATGGGAAATCAACTTTTTCGGGGGCACGATTTTTGGTGGAGAATCCTAGGTCCTAGCTGTTCCTACAGTATGTTATTCAATGTTGTTGAAAAGGTGGTAAAATCGGCGAAGCTGCCCAATCTAGATCCAACGTAAGCGCAGCATTGCCTACCAAACAAGAAAGAGAAACCCTGGTTCACTACATAATTCCGTCCCCTGTTCATATCAAACATCCCCCAGAAACCTTTGTAAAAAAGTAGGAGATGAAATCACATTTGGGACCACTATATATGGAACTGTTTCATATCCGAAGGATGAGATATGATGAGAAAACATATCCCATTTATGCTTGGGTTTTACACCCCAAATCGCCCCATTGATCAACATTGGATGTAATGTGGGTAAAACAAATCATCAACCAACCATTTGGGAAATGGTAAACATAACACCTATAAAAGTGGTCAGTTAGGGGATGGCCATGGATGGCCTATTATTGTTTTACCCACATCACTCATAGTGTCCTTTTTTGGAGCTTTCCTAAAAGCCCAGGTCGTCATCGCCTGGATCTGGGTCTCCAGATTCTCCACCGTCAGAGGCCTGAGCCCATCCCGATCCCAGGGTGTTTTTTTTGTGTTTCAAGCGAAACTTGGGAGCCTTGAGGTCAATGATATGATATGATACGATATGATATGATATGATATAATATGATATAATATGATACGATATGATATGATATGATGTGATATGATATGATAATGATGTGATATTGAACTTAGGAGCCACAGAAAAGTCTTCATCATCTTCATCTCTGATGTGGAATAGTCACAGGCTGGTATTCCATTTGAGGCTTAACCGCTGGGGGATACATCGTCATCATCTTCATCTCTGATGTGGAATAGTCACAGGCTGGCATTCCATTTGAGGCTTAACCGCTGGGGGATACAAATATCTATATACGATGAAGAGCACCACACGGGCGATGTTTCGTTTCAACGGAGGTGCCTGGAAAATTGACAGGGCACCTCGAGGTTTCTATGGTACTAAAATCTACTGTAGATGTAAATATCTGTAGATGTACTGGACTTGGCTATGTATCTACAACATTGTGTACAAATGTACTAGTATGTGCAGGAACTTCAAGCCTGACTAATCAAGAATATCATGAACACCTCAACCAGATCAAGAGATTTCCATCTAACATGTGTACTGTTATACTTAACAGCTCTCTTTTAGCCTCGGATAGGATCCAAGATGATAGAGCATACGCACTGAACATAGACTGCAATTATTTGCCCAACGACCATCTGGTTGGTGGTTTCGATTCCCGCTTAAAAATCTCTTCACCTCTGGCCTTAATAAGTTAGAGATCAATCACCTGCATGCTTTTATCATTGTTTTCATATTTCATCCATCTTAGTAATGATAATGATATAGTATACATAAAAAATAGAAGTTGTCAACACCCTGTCAACCCCCCAAATGTATGCAGTACTTTTGCTACTAAACATGACCAGTTTTTTTCGAAGCCCAAAAATGGTTCGGAGCCGAGGCGCTGCGAGGCCAAGTCGCGCACTTTCTGGTCATGCGCAGCAATTTCCATGTCCAAACGATTCGCCTCCTCCGCCAGGGGATGTTCGGTCAGCCCTGTAGCTTTAAGGTAGCAGGAAACCATAACAAACCATCCAGCCAAGAGATATCATCGGAATGTTCAGGGCTGATGGGTTCAAGTGCAAGGCATAGCCGTGATTTCGGAACCGAGATTACCAACATAATGATTTCAAAGATGTTTTTTTTGCATGCCAAAGTCGTGTGAGGTGTGCAGAACTTTCAATAAGACCCCACAAAACACTTTCAAGGAAACATGAATGAGAATAATTAATCTCAAAATATCACCACCTCCATTTGCAGCACCACTTTGGGAGCCCAGAGGACAAAGTCAACCAATAATTAATGTTCAAACATTTCTCAAACAAATCATATTGCCCACATTTATGTTGAGGGGTCTTGGTGTCCAATCTCCCTGAAAAATAAAGCTGCTGAACACGCGTCTGTCTAAGTTGCTGCGTGTCAACGGGCCAAATATTGCTTCTAAGGGCCTCCGAGCCCCCTGAAATGGCGTTGTCCAAACATGAGAGATACCCCAAAATGGCAACTTCAACAAGGAACATGTTGATTTAGCATCCGCTTTTTCCCTGACTTTGGGGCTTTTACCAGGTGATTTTCCCAGGGATTTCCCCGTGGCTTTTCATCACCTTGCTGCTCGGCCGCCTGCATGTGGTTGCTTTCAGCCGGCGGTGGAAATCCTGCAAGATCTCCCCAGGCTGAACGACTGGGCGACGCTTGCGACCGCCTAAACGGGTGGCTTGAGATTCGTGGGAAAACCAATGGAAAACCCCTAGAGTTGATGGGTGATCGTCATTTTCCCCTTGTTTCCTATGAATCTGGCCATAAACCGAGACCCCAAGATTTCATGGTTCATGTTCATTTTCTTCTACCTTTTCGAACGAAAATGGATATTTCTCCTGACTTTCTCCAATGAAAATGGATGCACGTGGCCATAAATGGCCATAAATTAGCGAAAATCTTTCAATCACACGGAACACCATGGCTAATTTCCTGCAATAAGAACTTCTGATGTCTTCATCAAGGAACTATGTAAACCCACATGGTTGAAACATGTTGAAACAATATATGTTCTGTAATTAATTGTAACATATTGTAACGCCCTAATCCAGCTCTAACCAAGTTCCCACCTACATGCACAAGCACTCATTTCAATTCGCTATAACATGTTTAACATGCTACAAGTAAGAATCCATTCTGATTGAGGTCCGCGGGGTTTATTGACTCATAATTCCTAATGCGTTAATTACATGGATTTACATGGATCGTCACTGGGTTGTAAGTCACAATGCCACTCAGCTGGCCTTTAAGCAATTTCCACCGTATCGTGTAGTGACAACCCTATTTACACCTGGTTGCCCCTGGCAAATTATTGGATTTCCCTGTCGCAAAGGTTTTCCTACGATGGTCTTATAGCAATCTGCCCCTATGATCCAAGGGGATTCCCAGGCACATATCGAACTCGTCATCCTTCACGAACCTCAGCATAGCAAGCTATAGCAAGGGAAAATTTCAACACCAGTGCAACACCAGTGGCCGACCAGGCTTAGTTTCTGGCGGATTGTTGTGATCCAGCATGTGCCCTTCATTTTTTGCGGGCAAATTTTATCGTTCGATGGATTGATCTCAAGTGTTACTCCGTGTTCATGTCTGTAGCTCTGTTGAAAGCAGCAAGCAGTTCTGTGCAAATCGATCAGAATGGTGGCTGGCTCAACTCGCACCTACTTTTCTGGTTTCTTAAACTGTCCTAGACACGTTCGCGGACAATTGGCATCATGATCATGATCATGCTTATGATATCTTATGATATCTTATGATATCTTATGATATCATATGAGATCTTATGATATCTTATGATATCTTGTGATATCTTATGATATCTTAGATATCTTATGATCATGATCATGATCATCATCATCATCATCATCATCATCATCATCATCATCATCATCATCATCATCATCATCCTCATCCTCATCCTCATCCTCATCCTCATCGTCATCGTCATCGTCATCGTCATCGTCATCGTCATCGTCCTCGTCGTCCTCATCGTCATCGTCATCGTCATCGTCGTCGCTACAGTATATAGTCAAATTTAAGCGTGAGTGCAACGTGTGTCCTTCATATCTGAAACCACCAAACCTGGGTTTAGTCGCGGAAAAGTATCTTTGATGTTTGGGTACACCCAAAATGAATGTTGACCTACTCATACTACTCAAGGACTGGATACAAAATGGCACGAACTATTTGACCCACAGTACGATTGCAAGAACAAGATCCTGGAAGGAATGCCCTATATAGAATAGATGCCTCTGTTCATTGTGGCTCATGCCTTTATCCCAGGATGCCTCCCCACCAAGCTGTCTCCGCGTCAAGAAACTTGAAGTTCACTGGCCCGAAAACGCTGTCAGCTGGCCGGCCCTTGTTCAGGCCCAGGCCCCCCAGGCCCAAGTTGCCCAGGCCCAGGCCCAGGTTGCCCAGGTTCATGGATGACGAGAAGGGCACACCCTGAGCCTGGCACAGCGGCACGGCTAGCTTCACAAGGGATGGGAGGCTAAATCCGAAAAAAGATAACGCTGGGCATACTGTGGGTGGTGCCCAGATTCCATAGATTTCCGCTATTAAAGATCACATCATCTTTTGGGAGTGACTTTTTTCACCATCATTTCAGGTGATGTTTCGCCCAAAAAGGATTTGGAAATCATCACATTTGGGGACTCCGGGACAGTTGATTTTTGGGGGAACTGGGAGCACATCCGGCCGGTGAGGAATTCAAGAATGGTTTGGGAAACCATTCATGTTTAGGAATGCCTAAGCAGGCCAAGTCTGGCTCTCAGGTGTTTCGATACTGGTGCTCCAGCGCCATCTGAATCCAACCAAATGTTCAAACATGCTCTTTTACCAGTACCTTCATGCATTAAACATGGGGGTAGATGTGAAATAATGTGTGAAACCCAATTCCAAATCATCAAAATGGCTTGTCATCAGGTCCTCTACTGCCCTCTACCCTTTACCGACTGCATTTCTTTCGATTTTGATCCACATGTCTTCAGAGGTCAAATGTTGAATCAGATCAAAAGCTCACCACAACTGCTCAACACAAGGTACAGCACAACAGTTGGTTGCCTTCAGAACTCTGTATCCAGCATCACTGGCTAAAAAGCAATAGGTCAATTGCCTATTCAGCAAATGGTGTCTAGAATTCTGTTCCACAAGCCACGAACCATGGAATGGGTTTCCTCCCGAAAAAAGATTCGGGGAGAGACCGAGTCCTGCTTCCCATGGGTTCCCGCACGTAGGACATGGGTGGAGTGCTGGTGCTCGAATAGGTCACCGGAGGCAGAGTCCTGGAGAGTGGAACGGAAAGACTTGAAGTTCCACGTTCCAACAATTTCATGAACTGCTATCTAAACAAAAATGAGGGTTGAGTAGAGGGACAAATTCAATATAAAACAACCAACAGTGTTTGGGTAGCAGTTCAAGAACATTTGTAGCAAATAGAAATCGCTGAGTGTCACATTGGTCAAGCCATTCCCTGGCAATGGATGGTTCCACAGTACTGCAGAGTGACGAGCCAAGTCTGTGCAGTGAAAAGATTCTTGAAATAAAATGTTTCACTACAATTTTGCTTCTTACAGTACTGCAGAATTTCAATGTTTCCCAATTCAAATCCATCGAGAGTCAGAAAAAAATTGAAAAAACCTCCCTCTGATCCTTTCACACTTCAACGAAATAGATCTAGATATATCTACATGCATGCTCCTCAGCATTCAGTACTGGCACTATTTTTGGGTCCCGAGTGTGATCCCTGAGGTCTCAATTCAAAAGGGTTTGTTTCAAATAGGGTATCCCCAAGTTCAGACACACCCACTCTGGTGGTGTATGCCGTCATAACCTATTGTATCCCCCTAATAACATCCCATGGCATGTTCCCCGATTTTGATTGTGAGACCCCCATTTTCAGACATCATTTTTTTTTGTTGGTGATACAATGTGATACATCTCATTCTACCCCCACTGTGGTCACTGATCACATTTCTTAAAGTCTCCAGCATCCACCCTCCCACGCCAAACGCCCAGTCCTAGTGGGTGCCGTCGTTGTGATGGGTGCACTGGTGGTGATCGGAGCAGCAGTGACGGTCACCGGCATTGTGCTGGTGACGGGCATGGTCACCGGGCTGGTGGTATAGGTCACCGCTGCAGGGTAAACCTCGGAGGACTTGCGAGAGATGAAACGTGGCAAAACATGTGGGGAAAGTTGGGATGTCCTTCATTTGGGACAGGTTTGACAATATGGAATGCCTATATCAAATGGCCATGTTTGATGGATCATGAGTGATATTGAGTGATCATGTCGATATTTTTCCATGCAATTCTGGGGTAGCCAATTCTCAGGCACACCTGCGTACAATATGATGCCAAAACAAGTGCAAGCCCAAACCAACTTCTTCTCTAAAGTGTGTAGCCAGGATATCTAGGATAGACCATGGAAAGACATGTGCTGTGGATGAAATTCAGGCACCAAAGGGATCAGAAAGTGAACATCACACAAGACACGAAGCAAGGCAATCCAGAAGCCAGCCACTTGAAATGAGGAAGTTAATCATCAGGTTCTAATTCAAGGATGTTTGCTCAGGTGAAAATTCAAAGCAATGCAATTGAACTCATCTCTCCAGGTTTAATAGTATATCCTTTGTATACTTTATTGATTCTTGCAGAATGATGCTCCTAAACTGGCTCTTAAACATATTATGTACAATCCAGCAAGCATTGAAGACATACGTCAGCAGTATCGCTTCCTGTCACTGTGGTGCCAAGATGCAGCGTCATTACTTTGTGACAACGATCCGCTGAACCTGCGGATAGCAGCGGACCACCTGTCCTGATGCAGCTTCTATGGGAAAATCACCTGTAAAAAAGTATTAGTTCGTATTGATATGGATGTGTCTGAAAATATGGGATGCTCTAATTCATAGGGAAAAATTAGGATAAATCATCAAATTTGGGGGGTACCCTATTTTCAGACAAATCCAAATGTCTTGCTAAAAATGACCCATTGCCTTCCTTGATTACCAAAGGGTTTTCACAATCTTCCTCATGTTTGTGAGTGGACGTATTTCCGGTCTTGGCACCACTTAGCATGATTCAAGCCTATGAACAAACACCTTTCCCTGTGCAGCAAATCCCTGTACCCCATTCCATCCACTGAATTTTTACCTGTCATGGGAGCTGCCGGAGCCATCATGGAGCTGCTGGGAATCGCACACCTCTTGGGGTGTGCCACCTTAAATGGGTGCTAAGATGTTGAAGGGTGTGGCTCTCCACTACTTCCGTACCTCCATAAATTCAAAGAAACTCACCCTACCATCCGGTAATCAACGTGGCCATCAAAAATCCACCTTTTATAGATGATTTTCACGTAAAATCCTCGACTTTTCAAATAGGGGATTTTCCATTGCTACGTTTGATTACCGGAGGGTAGTCTCAGCACAGCCCCGTTTCAGCAGCGAGAAACGTTGGCAACGTGGCCATTTGGGGATCCACTCGACTTCGGAGGGTTTTGGCGACGAATCAGCTGCCTGTCCGCGCAACCAAAGCATCCAAGGCAGGAGCTTTAATTAGTTTCCAATGCTAGCGGCAGAATCATGACATTCCTAGTTTGCCTAACTAAATGTATACAATGTATATATATATATATATTATGATTAGTTCATTTTATGAATTTCTATGACATGTTGGTCTTTGAGAGTGTCAGATGATAATTTAAGACAACAACATCATACTGGGAATAGAATGTCCAGTATTTGTTCAAACCTGGGAGCTCATGTGCATCATGAATTCCTGCATTACCAAACTAAAAACATGTTGTGGGGCCAAACATCACCACCAGATCCAGCAAGTACAATATCTGCCTTCAGCTTGTCGTGGCCCAGCTGGTGCAGTTTGAGCCAAACGTTAGTACCAAAGGCAATCCTACTTGGGGGGTGTATCTCAGTTGGTAAGTGGGTGATAATTAGGAATAAAATGCAATCATCCATACTATAAACCATACTACAGTCCATATGAGTAAGGGGTAGTAATCCATTCCATAAGCCATATTGGGGTTGTCTGAAAATACCGCGCCCGAAGTTCGATGGTTTATCATCATTTTTCCCTGATTGAAATACATTTTTTAGGTATACCCTATATTTTGTAGCAGCAGTAGACAACTAGGACTATGGTAACTATACCCTATATTATCCTATATTTATCCTATTATCCTATTATTTAGGTATACCCTATATTTGGATAATAATGGATAATATGAATACTATGGCAAACTGGGATGCACATCCAAGCAGTTCTGCCGGTGAGCTTGACGGGGAGACCATTGGGAAACCAAACAATAAACCCTGCCTATGTCATCCCATTTTTTACGTAAGTTCATACTGTTGGGAGGGTTCATAAACTCCAAGACTTGCGGTTGATTATTCGGGCCTACCACGTTGCGTGATGTATTGAAGCTGCACGTGGAGTCAGGCATATAAACACACGAACATCAAAGGCTGGCAAGAATCTTTGATCTTAGTCATTGCAACCTCCCAGAAGGATAGGCAAAGTATAGAAAAGCATAGACAATCCTACTAAAATACAGAACATGTCCATCTTGTTTGTTGTTTCTATCTTTTTGGGTGGTCTTTTCACAAATCATTCCCCAACTGGATCCCCACTCAGCTCCAAGGTTTCCAGACACATCATATCCGTCGTTTCCATCATCGCCATTCCACCAGGTCTCCTGGAGTCGGCTACGGCCCCACCGCGAAAAGTCTGAGTCAAGTGGGGACAAAACTAATGCATTTGGGACCATGATTTGCCATGATTCCAGGATCTGAGAACAAACATTGAAAAGTCTATATCAATTATGGCTATTTTGAAAGTTTATATGAATCTGATATATTTTGATCCTTCACCATCCCATCTCTGTCCCTTGACTGCACCTTGTAGGCCTCTTCTGCAGCCTAAACAGCTTGGCCAAAATACCGAGATATCGTCTGATGGATTTGATTGAAACTTGGGATCTGTAGCACAACAGGGCGGATTCAGCTGCAACCAACAAAACTGCTGGATTGATTAAACAATCAAAATGCAGGTGTGAAAATGGGGACTGCACAACCAAAATTAGAATGTGCAAGTAGGCAACGAACATGGGTATGGCTCCATTCGCGGGTAAAAATGGATACACAACGATACACAACTGGTGTGATCCTCATCACTAAAGATCTCTAAGCATCTAATTTTGGGGCAAATGAGTTTGGACAAGATCACAAATGTGGATAAATGTGGTATCAATGCCCTTCCAATCGACTGTTTCTTATGAACTGCAAAGAGTTCCTCGATTCTCCAACATGTGCTTCAAGTCCATGTCATGCTAGTGTGCAACCCCAGGGATCAAACGCTATTTCGATTTTTCCCATTGCTTCCCACCATCACCAGGCTCCCATGATATGCTGAATTTTCCCATCCACTGTGCCTCCTTCGCCTTATTGGGGCACTGCAACAGCTGTTGAATCAGCGCCTGGTCGCTCAAAATGGCGATGCTGCCTACGATTCTGTGTTCTACTCTCTAGTAAACTAAACCTACATAGACGTGGAAAATCCACCATGTGTAGATCATTTAAATGGGAAGTCATGGATGTTCCATGTCTATGTTGGTTTACCTTCGGATACGCATCTACAATCGTCTACATGATGTGAGGAGCAGCAGTTGTCATCCTCAACCATTCCCCAAGCGTTTCCTTCCCATCCCTTTTGGGCCTCTACACCACGATCCACTTCCGGCACATGCCCAGGTGGGGCATGGGGCCTTAACCACGGCCAAAATTGATCAATACCTGTGATTCCCGGGCTTCAACATTTGACCTACATCCGTTCAGCGATTGATTCCGGTCATGGAAGTAAGAGACAACCAAAATCAGGATCTCAACTTTCGCAGGTCTCGAGAGAAAATCTACTCATTCAGAAATTCAGACTATACTATACAAAGCCTGCATTGAAAAAATGCAGGTTCCTTTCTGTTCAATTTCCTGTTCTTATGTAACTTTTACAAAATCCAAGATGCCTCAAACATCTCATATGCGAAAATAGCGACGGTGGAATTATGCATGAACCTCTAATCGACAAATACAAGTAAACCCACCGGTCAGCCAAATCATCCCCAAAAAAACACTCTGACAGGATAGTGACAGGATATGCCACCCAGCCCAACGAACCTCACCTGCTTTTCCAGGAATTCCAACCGGGTGCCCCAACGTCAATGCGGCCAGTGTGCAGCCTAACGCCTGGTGCAGCACTTCTGTCGTTGCAATATGTGGGAGGGTCTGAATATGGAGTTTAACCATCAAAATGGGCTAGGACACCCAGCCGTAATGAGAAGATGGGATACAATGGGACAATGGGATATTGTAGGATATATGACCCAATATCATGTGGGTGTGTCTGAATATGTGGTATGCCGGTATGCCTTTAAAATCTTCAAACACCATTTCAATAGGGAACATGATGATTGACCAGTGCATGGAATGAGGTACCCAATTCTCAGACAAATCCATGTCGGTATGGGGAAAAAACTCTGTGTTATCGCTGGCATCAAACCATCCAAATTTGGGAGCTCCATTGAGACAAAGAAAAAAACCCATGCCTTAACCGCGACTCTCTGCAACTTGGGCTCGTCTCCCGGATTCCTGAACGGATCGCCAAACCCTTGTAATCGGGGAAGTAGGCTTGGGAACCTTGCTGTCCATCCCTCAAGTATCCTCAAGTGAAACCCGCCGCAACTAGAAGGGATGACGCTGCTACAGTAGATCTACCTCCTACTTATGAGATCTGATGAGCGAACACGAACTCAAACATGATGGTTGTTCTGGTTGTTCTGCCCATTTGTTCTATCTTCATGTGAGCTGAGTTTTGTTTTGTTTCTTTCTGTGGGGTTTATACAGAAACTAAGTTCCCTGTGCTAAACATGTGTTGGATAAGCATCGTGCATCTGCTTGCTGGATGGCAATGACCACTACCCATATCTGAAGTGAGTGGCTCTTGCCATTGTAGGGAAAACATATATAGCAACTCTATGTTCAGAATGAGAAATGATGTGATCAGTTGTTCGTAGAAGACTGGTTGGATGTCCCTGATATTTCCTTGTTTATATTGATATATCAATGCTTGCCATATAATATTGCCATTTCCGATTTCCCTCATTTGCAGATCTGAAGTCTCACTCATCCATACCACACTGCTGTCGACCCATTGTGTCCCCCAACGTGATGATTTCAAGTAGAAGAACTATGGCAGCCTCGGCAAGGGTCTGGCATGAGTGACGTTGCACATGACATGGGCACATCAAGAAATGCATCTCCCATGTTCAGACTATCTCACAGCCACGAATTCTCATGCTTTGTACTCTTTTTGGTCAGTTGAATATGGCTCAAAATCAGGTATAAGTCAAACCCATCTCAAAACCCCTGGGTACTTTGTTGGTTTTCCCAAGACCTATACAAGGTCGTTTATAGCACGCAAATAAAAGATTTTCTATGGATTAATCGTAGATATTATCTATAGTTGGATGATGTTAGATGGGTTTGTAAGTTTGTAAAACAACTTATGGCCGTGGAGCATCACCTTTGTAGCTGTTGTACGGCTCCCTTGAGGTCCTCACCGGAAGCTTTTGTAGCTCTTCTCGGTCTGATGCCTTAAACGCGCACCTTGGCCCAGGGGGGTCGAGCTGGATGGTTCGTTTTGAAGAATGCCCTGGATCAATGCACCCGCACTGGGATGTGCCAAGTTGGTAAATGGACTATACACAAGCTACAACCCCTGAATGATCCATATAAAAATATATACCAATATATTGTATATCAATATATGACTGGGCTACAGTATGGTCGCACTTATTTCTTTGGAATGCACCCCCCACGCAGGCTAGTGAAATGGGGTACCATTTCGGTAACACAGCATCACTTTTTTTTTGTGGGAGGGGGGGGGGGGTACCGGTTTAATCAACCACGGTTTACTGTTCCGGGGTTGACACTGGGGATACATAGATATATACTGTAAATGGAAGAAATGCTTTACCGCTATTGTCTTTAGAGTTGTCGCGTAAAATTTTCACTTCGTCCAAGTCTGGGATAGGTGGGAATGGTTCAACCTCAGCTTCCTAGAAATGTCCAATACCTTCACAAGTCTTTCTCCCAACATCTGTATCGCTCCTGACAAACAGCTGGTCCTTTTTCTGATCGCAAGGTCTTGCCATCCACAGGATAGGCTCTAGATAATTCTGTAAACCATAGCCCAAAGCATGGGCAAGCGCATGGACATAACTCCTGCGCTGAAAATTTTGAGCGGACATGGATTCAGATAACTTCAATCTGTTTTGGAAAGAGGACAACCAACAACATATGTCTCCGTAGTCGTAGGTCTCTCAACCACGGTCAAAGGAACGTTATTGATGAAAGGAAGTGGACATGTGCGCTCCTGTGAGTTTTTAGGCGAAGGTTGCTCTGTGACAGATTTATTGAAGAATAGCTGCAGCGATGTTCAAGCCTATGGTATTCCAATGTTATAATATGCTTTAGTCGTTATTCACTGCCAATGCTGGGTTCGTTCTACCCTTTCAGCATGTCACCATGTCCGACTCCAATTCAACTAATCTTTCCTTTGGGCCATGGTGGCCCTCGGCATCTCCAAGAACTCATGGATGGCAGCAGAAGCCATACCAATCTGGACAAAACTGGCTGGTGGCATCAATTGCATGGAAAAAACATGAGATTAATTTGCGGTGTTCACACTTGGAAGCCAGTCTTCTGAAAGGTTGAACACACATACCCTTTGGTAAACTAACATAGCTATTGAAAATGGCCATTTATAGTTGATTGTCCCATTAAAAATTGTGATTTTCCATAGCTATGTTAGTTTACCAGACGTTATCTGACACATTTTGACACCACCAACCGAGAAAACCTTCCAACAGCTCCAGCTCTGACAGCTCTGACCTTTCAGGCCCTCAAGCCATCTATGGTAGTTGCCACTCTCAACGTGCTTCGGCCGCTTCCTCCCTGGCAGCACCTGGGGAGCACCCCGGGCCTGGTGAACTGACCTGGAAGTGGAACATGGTGAACCAGATTCCGAGAGTCGTGTTCCCTTAGAATATATGGCATTCTTATTGTCAATAACTTGTTGTACTTCATGGCATCTTTATCATTTTAGTACTTTGCCATACTTTTCCCAAAGATCTGGGTGTAGGGAAAACATGAGAAAACATGACGTTAAACCATCTCGTGGAAGGTCCTGAGGAAACGATTGTGTTCCTCACGGCAACATGATGGTAAGATGGCTGCCATTGTGGCTCCCCTTGCTCCTTGAGATCACTTTCGGGCTATCAAGTTGGGCTGACAGGGCCATAGACACAGAAATGACCTACAAGGAGATCACGAGAGAAGCAGCATTTGAGACCGATATGGATTGCAACGTGGGAATCGTGGGATTCCCTTTTCCAACATTTCACTCGTCACCGAAAGACGAAGAGATGCGAAGAGACAATGATATGATCTGCTGTTTGCAAGCTTCAAAAGTTACCCAGAACCTCGTTACTTGTATCACTTCCAAATCAAAACAATGTCCTCATCCAAGCACATCACCATGGAACCTGTCTCAGCAACTCCGCGTGCGCCAAGACACTTGAATAGCTCCACAGGATACTCAGCAAGACCACCTACGAAAACGCGGCTGAGAATGGTCCATCAGCTACTCAAGGCTATCATACCTTCCAGCATCTATTGTGCATTGATTGCTATAGAATGTTAGTTTGAATGTGTATAATTAGATATATAATATGTATGTAATATATAGCGCATTTGCATTCTTTCAAGGGCCCACCATTGCGTAAAGCAGAATCCCATCATGGAGACGTACCTGCACAGAATTGCAGCATGATGATCTAATGATTAGTTTCCCCCATAATAAAATGATGGAGGTCCAAAAAGTGGTATCTGTTAGTCACCTTAGTCATTGATATACTCTCTGCTAATCCCAGATAGGTATGGAAAACCATCAGTTTAATAAGCAAGTCTCTTACTTTCACAGGCCGTCTTCCATAGCTATGTTAGATTACCAGAGAGTATCAATAACCATTATCATTACCAAGGGCAGCAGAAAGTAAGATAACCAACATCAGCAGTGCGGCTACTGCCTTGCTCGAAACTCGGCTCCCAACAGTATTTTCCCACGTAAAAAAGGCGCAAAATGGAGCTGGCCATACTCAACATGGCCACGTACAACAAAGAAACACGCTTTGATCAGTTAATGATGCAATTGGATTCACTTGGAAATCTTGGAAGAAACAAGGAATAAATGGAAATACCGACCTCAACCTGCACAGGATCAGCTACCAGGATAGCTTCTATCAAAAAGGGCAAGGCAAACCTCCCCAGTCACCCTGCCCGCCTGCAGCAGTCCACGAATCAAATGGAATTCCACAGGGATTGGCTGGTCACCAGGAGTAAGGCCTTGCGATCAGTGCTGAAGTCCGCAGGACAATGGTATACGACTGCTCAACGATTCAAACAATTTTCCTAGAAATGCTGACTACCAACAATGGCTATGCAATGTATCATCTATCTGGCTGAATCGTGTCAGAATTTGATCCTCGCCCAACTCCCAGGCCTACCATCTGAGCGCCATGGGTGTACATGTAGACCTCAGAAACGCAACAGGTGGTAATCAAAAACCCCAAAAATGTATGAATTGCCACATCTCTCCATGAGACTTCCTCCGTCTTGATGTGATGCATTCACGATCATCATCAAATACGTCTTCACCACCTTCCGCATCATTCCGCATGAAAGATCATCAAAGTAGATTAATCACTTTTTGGGTACCCTCTGGTGAACTAACATAGCTATAGAAAATCACCATTTGTTATGGGAAAATCCACTCTAAATTGCCATTTTCAATAGCTATGTTAGTTCACCAGAGGGTATCCCAACATTGAATCGCCTTCACCGGGTTCCCCGGGCATTCGCCGGTGTCACCACGCAGGTCAGCGCGAACAGCCCCAGCGCCGACAGGGCTGGGATCTGGCGTAGGAGGCTGGGGGCCTTCATCTGTAGCGCACCTCGCGGGTCTGCAGGGCATCCCGAACTGGAAAGCGGTGGTTTTCCCAGTTGGTAATGGGGGGTTTTAACCGGTTTCATCATAAAAATGGGATATACTTGGGATGTAGTGGGAGTGGAATATTGTGGGAAATTGTGTTTTTTTTCTAGAACCAGTATCCTTGGGGAAAATAATGATTAACCTGTGGATGGAATGGGGTACCAAATTCTCGGACAAACCCAATATATGTGTATATATATATATACCACATACATTTAACTGACAGATTTAGAATATGGTCATTACCAACTTAGCAACTGACATGCACCTCTAAGATCATCCAAGTATCCTACTGGAGATATCCTACCTGCACTAATGCATCCACAGCTCATATTAAATACCATCCATGTAGGCAACATGGATCCGGACCAACCAACCTTGGGAGCACAAGCAGCCAATCATTGGGGGGTCAACGATAGTAGAGGCCTGGGTGAACAAGTCCAAACAACTCCAAACAACTAGGAAACACCCCATGATGAAGATGCTTTCCATCATTATTCAAAATTCTATATTTACCACTATGTTTGTATATTATATATATATAAATAATATATTATAATATATTATACACATATATACGTTCAATATTTGAACAATTCGTTTGGTTCTATCGTTGATTGGGTGAACCTTTTCAGGCTTAGACCTCAGCAGCTTCACCTTCTCCCAGGCGCGCCCAGGCGCACCTGCAAGGCCCAGGAGCGAGGCACCGACAAAGAGACCTGTGCCTGGCGCTTTGGGAATGGTGCCATTTCATTCTGAGGTTGCCATGGTATGGATCCTGAGGAAATGGTGACCATGGTGCTGGAGGTTATGACCCATGATGAAATTGATTGATATTGGGCCCCAGTTGATACGGCATGTCACATGCTGGAGGAAACTCTAGAAGTGTGCTTGATTTCTTTTTCGAGACATGCTCAATTGGAATGACTCGGTCCAAGGGAAAATTCACGATCTCATGAGAATCTAGAGGGGTCCTGAGAAAGGTAAACACACCAATTCCGGGACAAACGCAATGCGGGTATATATGGTCCCTGAAAAGATATATAGGTGCACCACCACCAAAATGGCAAAGATCAGCTTCTCATCAGCTTGGATACTGTATAGAATGGATGTTTCCCAAACTTGGGGTACCCGCATCCTTTCCCTATCAGAAATGACAAATTTTGGATGATTTTGTGGTGCCTTTTCAAGAATCACCCGTACGACCATACAACCATTCTTGGAGCTTCTCTTCGTCACCTCCAGCAATCTCCGCCACACCAGTCCATGCCACATGGAAGGACGCCTAAGATTGTCATAGCACGGACAGCTATGAGTTCCTACCAACATCGACCGCAAAATGAGGAAATTTGGAGTATCCTAAAGGAATCAGTTGACCTAGGCATAATCTCCTAGACCCAATACCTGGTCTGTGTCACTTTGGGAAGAAATTGCAAGACCTCTGATCGAAACCTTGATCCGTCCAAAAGGTTTCTCCACAAGCAACATGTCACTCTCTGGTCCCTTTAATCCAGGCAAAGGGAATACAAAGACCGGGGTTGTCCGATTCCACTGTTTGAAGAATTCGAGAACCCCCAAAATATGGACGAGCACTGTGAATCACTTGCCATGCATTCTAGGTTTGAGCCCTAAAAGTACATTGGCCGCCTCATCCTTTGAAACTTGGTCCTTGCATACCTTTCCTACTTCAAGAACCACAATCCATCAAAGGATCTCCTTCTCAATCCCACCAACCCACCCATGGTGCTCCACCGTGTCCCAGTCGCAGATCCTGGGAGATACCAAAATCCCCAGGTGCCCTCAGGCGGATAGATGGACTCAAAAGCTTCAGCTGCGGTGAAGTGGGCCACTCCAGCAGCAATGTAGAAAGCACCCAGGATGGGCCAGGTCTTTTGCCAGTTCTTAAACCTGGAAATGGTTGTTGAGCCAGGTTGAGCCACAAACACCATGAAAAATCTGTTGGCCAACTGGGATCATCGTCTCCCTCACAAGGGAAAACCGAAAAAAAGAAACCACCTTTTGGTCCGGAAGAGCCTAAACGCTTCGGCTGATGATGGAGGACTTGTGGTATCTGAAAACCGGGTCGCTGACTCCCCGAACACCATCCAGTTGATTTCTCACCCTTCCACAGGAACAATCATCCCCCATCCATTCCCCATCCCCAACCACCCATCCCCAAACCTTCAACGAGCCCCAAACACATCCTCAACAAACCCTAAACATAAACCCTCAACATACCCTCAACATACCCTAAACATAGATATCCCTAAACATCCGTAGACATCCCTAAACATCTCTAAACCCAAACACACCCCAAAGAAATCCTGCAGACACCCATCTCCACGTCCCCCATCTTCAAGGCACCACCCTTCCGGCAGCAGCTGCTGAAGGAATTGGAAGATGGGTCCCACCAGCGTCCAGGTTCCGACGGCCAGTGCCAGGAAGAGCCCCAGTACCACCGCGGCCTGTTGGGACTCCTGGGAGGATGTCGGGGTTGCGATGGGAAGTCATGGAGGGATCTTAGACTTCAAATACGTCCTATTGTACTATATACACATTGAATCACATGATAGGATAGGATATGATGCGACATGCTATGATATGATATGGACATATTTTTCTAGCAAATTGAATTCTACTGGTTGAGTCTGACGAAGACACAAGAAAATTCAACACCAAAAAGCGCCCGGTGTAGTATTGGTCTTGAGCGATATGTACCTCAACAATAGGTCTGTAGGATACCTTCCAATCAGGAACTCGAAGTCATCCATAATCCATGAAAAAACTATGCCATCACTTTGTCCCTGAAACGTCCCTCCAAACATCTTCAATCCTCCAACTGTCCAAACTCTAGAGTGAACTCCCAGATTCCCCATAAAAACCTGTCAATTTTTGTGAGTGGCTCAAGCTCATTTTGAGATGGGTCAAAACCTATATTTTTTGGATGCATGAAGATCCATAAATCATAAATCCTCGCTAAGGCTTGGGTGTGAAAACCAGCAAGATTTCAGATTCCCAGGTGTTTTTTTTCACCCACGGCCATTCTGCACCCAGCCACTGGTAAGGTATTGATCCCACTTGGTGCCGGTGGCATTTCCGCCAGTGCCGGTGGCACGGCAACGCCGCAGGCAGCTAACGCTGCGCTCGCCGTGCTCGCGGCACAGGCGCCCGGGGAAGGCTTGGCCTGCCATGGGAAACAAAAAGTGGCAGTGGAAAACCAGGTTTTTTCTAGGTGAATCATCTACACATCATTTTTGTTGGTTAAATGGTTACCTCACCATTTTGTTCAACTATAAATCACCCATTTTTCACTGGGGCACAGCTACAAATCAGGGATTTGCTAAAAATATCCGTTGCTTCAAGCAAAGCAGGTCGCAGCTTTGTGAGGGAGAAGAAAAAAAGTGGCTAGAACCACGCTCAGTGCAAAAGCATTGTTGAAGCAAACAACAATGAATAATATAATCTAACGGAGGCTGTTGGTCACCTACAATGTGACAAGCACGTCCCCCTACCAGTACCTGTGCCCCAACATGCCCCAACCATATCCTTCTATTTCCAACAATCTCATGCAATTGCTTGACTTGTGGTTTTCGAACTTTCTGCTTCAAATCATTTATGTCATAATATGTGACTACATGAACATCTTCTCCAGGCAACACACCTGAACCCTCCACAGTCCTGCGGTGGTGGCACGAAGCTTTTTCCGCCCGCCAGCAACGCCACCAACAGCAACGGCATCATGGCACGGAAGGCACGGTTCGCGCGGCTGCGGCGCTTCATGGCACGAAAGTCCATGATGGTCATCACCAAGCGGCAGTGCGAATTGTGATTGTGATTCTACGGGGATAATATATGGGAATTGGGATTTCTAAGTGGTGAACAACTCCCAAGTCCCATATGTTAGGAATCCCAATTCCCATATATGAATGAGTAAGTTAGGGCTCATCATTCACAACTATTTCAGATTGTGGGAAATCTGTGGATGACACCCCCAACCAGAGCAACGATTCGGAGTGCGCCGTGTCCAGAGGGTTTCACCGTTAGCAGCAGGTCACACAGGCATCCCGGGACGTCCCATGTGATCATATATATACTTATATACACATGTATAGTAATATATTATATATGTATGTATATAACAATATATCTCATATATCAATATATCATATATCAATACTTAGCATGCCCATTCGACATGATGGCTCACTGTCTATGACATTCTATGAGTCTGCTAGATGGTTTGACGTGGTTTTCTCGTAGAAGATGTGAGGTTGCCCTATTGATCATGTCAGTCTCGGGCTGAATGTGCCTTTCCAATGCCTCTCTAGTCCAAGCTGCGGATTGTGCAGTGCCATGACACAGCCAATTCAAGTTTACGTAAACAAACGCAGCCAGCTGCATCTCTTTGATTCAATACACTGAAGATTAGGGTCTATAGATTTCTAGCCTGAGGCTGACTTTTCCATCTGCGGCTTGATCCACTCCTACCCATCTTTTCTGTGTCCATCAGCTTGTGCGCCTCAAAATTTCTAGCAGCGTACCAACTGGCCAACTGACAGCACTTTCCTATCCAAGTCGTATCCAATCCCGGCAGGAGCTTTGCAAAACATGAAATTGCAACATCCAAGCATTGTGGTTTCTGCTTCTTTCAATACTCCACCAACTAATCGCAATATTATTGGGTATGTTCACAAAAAAATGGGTATACCATGGTATACCAGAAAAATTGCCATCTTCATTGGAATTTATCATGACCAACCATGGGGTTTTCGGGGCACCCCATGTTGGTCCTCCCTTGAACCTTCGGCCCCTGACGATGTCAACGCTGCGGAACCGCCCACCAACACCTTCGGCTTCGCCGGCCTCGGAGGTTGTCCCATGTTGTCCCAACGTCATTTAATCAACAAGATGCAACAGTCTGTCAATAAGAGGGATTCGCATACAGAGTTGAATATGATGATATAATTTCATCAAACAACATTACTACTAAATCATAATATGATAATAATCCCAAATTCATCCCCAATATAATACTGTTGTTGGATAGACTCCTATAATATAATGTTGGATAGTATGATGTATAACCCCCATATACATATCTATACAATCATCAAGCAACAAGGCTTGTCTTGCAGCCACTGCCCATTGAAGGGCTTTTTCCAGCTGCTCTGCCATCAACATCACTCTGAGGTGCCCGGACCCCGAGGCCCGCATGGCCTTCCAGGTGAATGACACTCATCAAAAACAGCAAAAAATGGCGATGGAATGCTCATGGGTGAAAAAGTGATAAAGATTCTGGACCCCAAAGGATGTAAAAGATTGTAAAGGGCCAGAAGATGCAGCTTACTTTCTATGCCAAGACTTTCTTGTTTCGACATGATGCACACATTGGCTGCTGATTTGGGCATTGATCGTAAACTTTTCTGGGCGCCTTACAACTTGTCTCATACCAGTAGCCCGAGTACACACTGAGACACAGGAAAATACCATAGCACACCAATTCGCCCGAAAGTCGTAGACTTCAGCATAAAATCCAACAAGACCTCATTTGGATCTCTGGCAGTTCCAAGCTACAGTTGGGCGAGCCTGTGGATTCAGCTTGGAATCATATACTTATCCTCGATATCAAATTAACTCATCATGTTTTTGTAACTCATTCAACCATTGACCCTCAAATTTTAACCCCGTTGCCCTGTCAGACCAGCACGTAAATCACCGGTGCGTTGTCTCCACCCAAACCACTCCGCGGGGTCCAATGGGGTCAAATTTGTCATTTTTGCTCCAGCGTGGCTCAGCGTTTCATCTCTTCCAACCATTTCGGTCCATCTTCGGGCATCTCCACTTTACCTCGGGATTAGGATCAAGTAATTGCAAAGATCAAAAAATAACACAGTTCTCTGCGGGCGTCTGGGTCTAAAAATGCCGAGAAGCAAAGGGGAAACTTGCCAAGGTGACATGAGAAACTTCACCTCTTAGCCACTTTTCCTTGTAGATCTTGTAGCCACTTTTGGATGGTCGCTTGACCGCAGACCATCTGGTAGTATCATGTAGTATCTAAGATTCCAGAAGTCTCCTTATGACGAACTCTACGAACTCTGCTAAAATGTGTAAATGGAAATAAATAGCCTCTAAGCTAAAAACACTCACTCCAGCTCGACAAAGAGTCACATCTTCTTCAAGACCCACAAGCAAAACGAAGTTCCTTGATTTTGTCCACTCCTCATGTTGGTATCACGTCAGCAACTAATCCCATCCCCCTAATGTTAACCACCCCCCCAGAAACAATGGTTTAGTAGAGATTTATGTACACACATTTGGGACCATACAATGGAGGCGTCTAATATTAGGAGGATGGGATGATTATATCGCATTATGGTACATTATGGTTGGATTTTATACCCTATAATGTAATCTTATTTGGCATTGACTAAAGGGCGTCATAGGGCGTCCGTTGATTATCAGTGATGTCTTGGATGTCTTGGATGTCTTGGATGTCGTCGTCAGTTGAATCACCGAGGAAAGCAATATCAGGGGGATGCGATCTTTACAATGCCAGTAAATCCCACTATATTCCCATTGGTGCCCTGCCATCTCCGAGGTGCACTTGACGTAGAGATCACCCTTCTCCGTGGGATCTTTGTGTGGCATCCCTTCTTTCGCAATCTTCATCACCGCGAAGGGCTTGGTGACGCCCTTGTGGCCAAAGTGGATGGTGCGACCATCCAAGTGTTGCAGTGTTCCTTGGACGTCGCGACGTGGCCTTTTCTTGGGCCACATGGAGGTATAAAATCAACCAGGCGATAAATATAAATAAATGGGATATGATTGCAGCAATACAACCATAAACCATATAATTAACCGATATCATTTGGCTGTCTGAAAATGGATTATAGTATGTTATAAGGGGAAAACGATGATCAACGATTGAGTTTTGGGATACTGTACCCTATTTTCAGACGAACCCAGAACCGGTTCAGTAGAAGATCCGGTTGATGTTTCATGAGCTTCCAATGATCTATGTATAGATCAAGATGAGACCAAATGAATCTCAAGCTTAAGACATTGAGCATACATGGGCATGGGTTCATGACATAGTCATTACAGGTCACATTCCACACATGAACAGAGCGGTCGCCATGGGATGTTGATCTCGGCAGATCTTGGGAGGGTCTTTGATTTCCACCAATACCAATATGTTAATATGTTATGTTCTAGTTTTTCAAAAAGATCCCCGTTCCATCAACCCAATTATGGGATCATTTAGTATTGACCGACCCCCAATGAAGAGAAGCCCCATTTTGCCTAAGTAAATCACCATATCTTATTCTATTTTGTCAAAGTAAAATCCCACCAGAATGAAGGGAGACCCTCTTTCTTCCAAGGTAAATTCCAGTTCTTCCACCATGCCATTTTTGATCGGTGTAAACCCGGCAGATTTCTACAGAAAATCTCCACCATTTCTGACCTTCCAAGGATCTCTCGAAGCCTAACAGCGCTTCGCGCAAGGTGATGGTCACCTCGGTGTGCAGATCCACACCGGAGCGGCTGAAGGCCGCGTGCTTCGTTTCCACCAGCTTCACGATGACGTCACCTATGGTTGTCTTGGGGATATCTGGGGAATGTATGGATATCACGTGGATATTTAGAAAACACATGATGATGTAATGGAATATAAAGGAATATATATAAGTATTAATTCATAATGGGATATAATTGGATGTGATTGGATGTAATTGGATGTAATTGGATGTAATTGGATGGAATGGATAGAATCAGACATAAAGCACAAATCGCCTATTCTCAACAGTTGGACCCAAAGCCATGAATTTCAACCGGAATTGGCCGTATGAACCATCCCCAGCAGATTTCTGGCACATGGTTTCCCACATGAGCATCAATATGGCTAAGCTTAGACTCGCCTTTATTGAGCTAGCCAGGATCAGTCACCCAAAATATGCGTGCCGGGATCATCATCCCAAACCCAGAACCACTGCTAAATCCAGGCCTGTGTTTGTGGGTCCCATCATGATGTGCATGAATCAATTCAAGAGATTTGAATACTTCATCTTCTACAACTCCCATCAACTCTGCTCAGCAAAATATCAGAAAATCTCTGTGTCACCTCATCATTCATCCTCCATATCACAACATCTCAAAATCCCCCCAGCGCCGCGCCACACCGCACCTGGCACCTTTTTGGGTGTCAGAAGTCCTCCCCGGTGCTGAAAGATCAGCGTGTCCCCATTGGAGCTGCCCCGTTCCACCATCAGCCTCACTGGATGCTGCTCGGTGCGGCACTTCTCCTTGGAAGGCACCTGCACCTGAGAGCCGCACCGGACGATGACGGTTGGAAATGTGGACCCTGGGTGAACAGGAAGTTGGGTAGACAATGTATTCAATTGTATTCCAATCGGGAATGTGAAATATATACAGTATACATATATATATAAGGAAAGTTCAGCTGAAAAAAATCCAACCAATTCAGCACAAGTCATGGGTTTGGTTTCGCCTGAAGTGATGTCAATGAATTGCAGCATCATTCCAACCTTCGCCATCAATGGGTTTCCAAGATCTCAGGTGTTCCAACCCCAAAAAAATCCACATCGGCTCCCGGACCTGCTGCTGCACGATCATGTTGCCCATTCTCACTTGGCGATGCTCCAACCTTCGGCTTGAACGGTGGTTCTTTGATTTGGCCAATCTTGGATACAGGAACCGCCAAACCAATGATCTTTAGCTGGTTTGGATGATGCGTATTATTATATCATATTGTATGTTGTTATGATGCAACCAAGAGTAGAAGTATCAAATCTACCCAACCAAGGTTCACCTAATTTATGCCTTCCTGTCTGACCAAGTTATAACCACGCGAACTATAAAACACAAAGGTGAGGACACCTTTCCAGCTATATTCGAGTGCAACATGTACAATATACATCAAGTTACAACGTACTGAAACATCAGCATCAGCAATAGTGAAAAATCAAGATGCCACAAGCAAATTCCAGGTGGTACGAAGGCTAGGGCTTGATCTAGCCATACCAGGGCTATGAGTTGTTTGTTGTCAGGGATCCAAATGCCTTCGATAGTTGAGAACATACGAATGCCTGACACCAAGAAGTAATAAACTGATCCGCTAGCTCTAATACATACCAAACACACCCCTTGAAATGACGGTTTTGGTAGGAGATCTTCACATTCTTGGGACCATAGGATGGGATCACTCATCGATGGATCTGGTGGAAAAACTTTGACCCATCTCTCCGGTGCGTTTAAAACCCACCAATGCGAACTGGGTGTATTGATGTTCAAAACGATCCATACATATCCAGAAATGGTGTGTGTTTTATTAAGAAAACGTAATGCTATCAACTCAATGCATCTTAATGCTATATGATGTTAAAGTATGTTAAAGTCCCTTTTAAGCTATTTGCAAACCAAACATCTTACTCACCACCCGGAAGCCTTCACTCCACCCTTCTTCCAACATCCCACGACCGTCCGCGCCACTCGTCCGCACAGCGCGTGTTGCATCGGCGACAGCGGTCCGTTTGCCGATCGCGGCAGCCGCGGCAGACCAACACACGAGAAACCGAGACTTGAATCTCTTGACCTGAGCCATGAAAACCACATAACTTTGATTGGTAATTATGGATACATACTGTAATAATCACTACCGTGATTGTTATTAGGATTAAAAATTATTAGTAGTATTATGATTGTTATCGACAGTGTGATTCCTATGGTTTTTGCTACTTAGTGGGTATATGTAGCAAAATATACAATTGATAATACTGCTAACAAGGGAAATAATTGCCGTGTCCATTGTTGGTATTGTTTATTAAGAATTCTTGCTGTGGGTATGTAGCGAATGTGGGTATGTACCAAATAGTGATGATATGTCATGATAATGATAATAAGCACTATGCCAGTTATCACCCATAGTTATCCTTGTAAACACGGCTATGAGATGGTATGATTTCCCCAATAGTAGACCAAGACCAAAACCACCACCAGGACCACCACCACCACCACCAACAACAACAACAGCAACAGCAAAAACAACAGCAAAAACAACTTCAATAACAACATGATATCTTAGCCCATGATTATACCCACATATTATGTTGTGGGTCAACCCAGACGTTTTTTCTTGTTTATCATAGCATGGTGATCAATGGGCCATGGGTTAAGTTTATTTCCCAAAACCAGATAGATCTTGGTAGTATAACTCAGTATAACCATGTGTAACCCACATTGACTCTAACCAATGCACTAGAGTCTATTTTGAATGGTTCACCTGAAAATTGCCCTGGACAAAAACCCGATGAAACAAGGGTGCTGAACCGTTTTGAACGAACCAACATTGGCGTATAATATTGCATTATCTACAAAAATAATCAAAAAGGTTGCAACAATACGTGCCAACTGGGGGGAAGCCGGGGTTACGCAACCCGCGAATTCTGGGAAGGTAGCCAATGACTTGTCAGGCACTACCTGCTGGGATGGTCACCTCATGCAGCGGTCAAGAGGCCATTGTACATGTGCTCCAGCGTGACTTTGACTTCGGTGGTGCTTGACTGCCCCTTTTCAGCTTTGTTGCTCAGAAACTGATAAAGCAGCCTCAGCGCAGACGGCCAACACCCCACATGAAGGGACAAACACAATATCTGGCAGTCCTTGCCTGATGACTATATAAGCCTAAATCAGATTCGTTTTGACCGCTTCTTGCCAACTTTGAAATCGGTTCACCACTTGCCTTGATGGATCTTTGACACCTGCAACTTATCATACAATGTCGTCGATCAACACATCCATTTGAACGGACCATTGCTGCGATTGGTGTTTGGTCCAAGGGTTTCTCACCTAGTTGGAATGGTTAGGTGGATCTCCTCCTTCGGCTGATTGCCCCTTCAACCTGAGAATATCTGAGGATCAATCCACACCTGCAGCCCATCGATTGTGGAATTGTGCATGTATAAATCTGAATACGCATAGTACAATATATCAAACCATTCTCTACATACAGTGAAATGACTATAGATGCTCCTACGCCGAAGTCGTTGAGTTCGCAGAACGTCTGCATCCTAGCAGCTGCAAGCCTGCCGTGTCATAGATGGCACGTTGACCTTCGTCTCCCAGGATGTCGTAGGCTTCCCGGATCTGGGCGAATCTCGCTGTGAGCACCGGATCATTCCGGGTCTTGTCCTTGGGCGGGGGAGGTAACCTCGCTGGAAGACCGGAAAAAAAATCAGCGGAGACATTGGACACTTGACAAATTTGTGGTCTGTGAGCCTTTTCTTGAGTTTCTTCTTGCAGCTGGAACACAGCCGCACTATAGCAAATGAAAGATCCAAGATATCCAAGTAACTGGGTGGTGGACCAGCGACAGCTTGCGGAAAGCTTGCCTAAGGCACCAGTGGTGGGAGAATTTACCTGGAAAGCGGATGGCTTCATATGGCTCAACCATGAAATTGATCAGAAATTGTGCGCAAAATTAACTTTGCGAGCCATATCCACATCATTGCTGGCCTCGTTCTGTTTGGCAAACTGTTTCAAGTTGTGGAAACTTCAGGAGCAGTTTTCTGGGTTGAACCTGAGGGAACTACAGGGTGACGATTGTGCACACTGGGAGATTCACTAAATCTACGCGTATAAACATAGATGATATACATATGCGATGCACATCATCACGGGGTTCGTTGAAGGGAACATCTCCAGGAAACCATGGTCTTTAACATGTGTTAATCACTAGACAATACCAACATGTCTAAACCATACAAGATATACAGTATCAAAACATACGGGAGTCCTCCAAAAATCCCTTCAACCCAGTCGGACATCCACAGGTGTTTTGTTGTCGCCAGGGGGCTTAATCTCTTTGTCACTGGCACTGCTATCCACGCCCAGCTCTTCATAGAGAGATGCTTCACCTGGTGGCACGTTGATCTAACAGAGATGGGGGATGCCTTGCAGCAAATTGACATGGATACCCTCTGGCAATCCACCTTAGCTTTGGCAAATTGCCCGTCGATAGATGATTTGATTTACCTGTTAAAGAGGGTGATTTCCACAGCAAACTAGATTGCCACAGGTTACAATCGGTAGATAATTTTCCCTTGGAAAGCATAGCGGTTACACATGTGTTTGCTGGAGAGCAATTATTGTGACAACTTGATGGGTGATGGTAAATCATCTGATGGAACCAAAGTTGATCCATCCAGAATAATTAAAGCAATTGTAAACAGAATTGATGAGTAGAAACCCCTGTTAAAACCTACCAGATCAAGGGGCTTGTTTTTAGTGGCGAAAAACCTCAACCCATCCCTGGTCCGATTTGGGGATCGTCTCGACCCTGGCATTGATGTGAGCCAATGACTTCGCTTCTTCTGTCTTACACCATGTTCGGCTACTGGGCACTTGATCAAGGTGGAAGTAGACCATGTTTGGCCAACTGATGCTTGGCGACATAATTAGTAGGGCTGAAAGGAGAAAGATATGTATCAACCACCATGCCGTCAATCCGAGCCCTCCTCCAACAGCTCCCTCTGTCAACTCTGTTGGGTGTTTATTTTCATCGCAGTGGCTAGGATTCCTTCATCCACATGACCAATGAGACTTTGACCATCCTCTTACTGTTGAAAAATCGTCCCAGAATTCACTTCAGCGCCCCAAGCGCCCGCAGCTCACCTGCACACTCGTCCAAACATGTGAAGGGCTCGGCCCATTCTCCGTGCGCACAGCCGGGCTTTCGGATGATCCGACCCCCACCGCATTCGCAGTAGCCGCTACTTCGGGGATCGATCAATGTCCTACATGTCTGGTCCTGCAGCAGCCATGACCATGGATTGATGGCATTTCCCCAGCTGAGTTTGATGATCGATGCTGTCCAAGGATCACTGGTATGAGGACGGCTGATGTTATTCATTTCGGGTCTTGTTGAGCCAGCAGATCATGTTTGATTTTTTGGTGAATAGCTGGATCTTCCAGCAGTTGACTTAAATCCAGGGATAGATGGAAGCCGCTGTCCCAGGCTGGTGGCCTGTCCTTGTCCGGCTCGCGATTGCCATCTGCGCTGCAGCCCCCGGTTTGACGCCAACTGATGCAGCGATAGCGTGTTGCTTGCCTCAGTTCTTGGGAGCTGAGGTCGATGGAATCTACAGGGGGGTTGACCTGGTTGAAGCATCCAGTTGGAGGTTTCCATTAATGGGGGTACCCCAAATGGATGGTTTATAATGGAAAATACCATTGAAATGGATAATTTGGGGGTACCCCCATTTTAGGAAACCTCTAATTGGTGGGCAACATGCCAAACCAACTGTAATCAATGCCTCGTGGGCCCCTGCAAAAAATTATTCACCAGAAAGACGCACCTCGCACAGCTGAACTTAAGGATTTTCTATTCAACATTCAGCTACTCTTTGTATCTTTGGGTATGGTCTTGCCCAAAACCGAGATTGCCAGACCATTTTCCGAAGGGGGTTCCCCATGGGTTTTGCACATCTGTTTGTATATTTACCACAGTGTATAGATAAATGGAATCATTGAATCCCGTGAAAATCAAAGATGACATGGTTGGCCAGAGGCTACAGATATCATCATATATCTAAATCACTGCTTCATGGGGCCCCAGGGCCCATGCTCCATGTTCTTCACCATGCGGCAAACACTCCGTGGAGCATCGAAAGGGCCGATGATCGCAGCTCACTGCGCGAGCCTGAGGAGTCAGGGAACTTGCTGGGAAATGCCCTGGTTTTCGCAAAACCAGAATGGCTGGGGTTTAGTCTTTATCCATCTTTATCCCCCAAAAATATATAAAATTATAAAACCATGGTATTTCATAGGTAACTTGACTTGATCCATCCCCAAATAGAGAGTTCACTCCGGTTTGTGACTACAAATTCCAAATATGATGTTTGGCGTGGTTTTTCCATTTCTGGCTACTCATAACAGGGATTGAAGCAGTTTTAAGAAACTCAAAATGGGATGTCAGGATGTCCCAAAAAGGTTATGGTTTAAGGATGTGTAAGGTTCAAAGTAAGCAAAAAGACTTGGACTCGTCAATAAGGTCGACCGAGAGTGTCCGAATGCTTGTGTTGGGCTGCCACCCTTGCCGAGATGTGGTTTGTCGTTCCATTCCCATCACCCGCAAAGGTCCTGAATCATTGTTGTTGCTGACATCACAGCTTTGTTGTTCGTTGCTTTTAATTGTTCTTCGCTTCCGCCACATATATATGTGAATGTTATCCGATTGTCCTGTTGCAAGCCATTGCCATGTTCCAAACATTGCGGGCCTTTATCTCGCAAATATCCCCATCTATTTGGCTTCTACACAATAGATTAAAAAAAAAAAAAACACTAAACCTGTCCCCATGCTATGGCTCGTCTTCGCCATGTGCTCCCAAACTACGATGCAATCTTCCCATCTTTCATTCTTGCAATCTTCCTATCTGGATTGGAGGGGTGAAACCAACCCGTTTCAGCTTCCCATCGGCTTTCACCCTCTCGGAGGACGAACTTGAGGAACACTGACCTCAGTCGCCATCAATGGCTATTGAAATTGAAGCGATTGGATGTTGTCGATTGGATGATTTGATCCCTAGTATTGCAAATGCTATGGCTGCAGATTGGCTGCTGTGGTCCCAGTTTTGAATGGGTTTTTGTTGTTCTCATACCAAAGTTGGTGCGTTTGAAGTTGCAAGTGGGTCTGATAGGTTGGGGGGGTCCGGCTTTGGAAACTATATCCTGCCAACACTACAACACTGGGCAACACTGCTTCTGAGTTGGACCATGACGCTTGGAACAATGGTCCCCTTGACCTTCCAAAACCTTCAATACAATTGACAATGCGGCCATTCTTCGCTTGAAGTCCTCTGTTTGATTATCAGTTACCTTCTTTTACAGGGAATGTGATTGCTGCATATTCATTTGCATTATCTTGCAATCTATCGTCAGTTCAATACGGCATGATCAAATGATTCAGCTAGTATCAGTCATTTGGGTGTGGCAAAACAATGGGTATATCATGGTATACAATGTTATACCATGTTATACCCAAAAGTGTCAATCTTGATTCGGAACCTGATGACAAATCAAACAAACATATTGACTGAAGACGCTGAACATGTCTCGAAGATCACAACAGGAAGCTCGTGTGCTTGAAGCGCACCCCTCAGAATTCCCACCCGCCTCCAGACTACCGGTCCATGTACAGACAATGGTATATCAATATCACTAGCTGCACTGCAACCTGAACCAGTCCAAACTCCCCTTCAATAGCCAAATAGCTTGAGAATCCTATAGAAATGACATTTCGTTTCTGGGAAAATCATGTATAGATGGTGGATTTTCTGGCACACCAAGTTTGACTACCAGAGGATCTTCGTTTGATGTCCATTTCAAACTTCCCTAGTTGAGATCCTCTGAGGAGTTTACCACAACACAATGGTTCGTCTGGAAATAGGCTACACTCAAATTTGATGCTTGATCATCATTTTCCAATTATAGTAGCAGCAACTTGGGGCACCCGCCTCATTTTTGGAGAAACCCAAGACATATTGCTGATTAGCTGTATCCCATTCATATCCTAAAGAAGATGTCCAAACACCAGATCTCAATATCACATGAAATGGTTGTCTGACTCCCCCTTGTTGATGGTTAAACCATGGTTTTAGCCCCCAGTAAAACATCTTAAAAGCCACATCCATAGCCTGGCCAAGTGACAATAGCCACTGCTTCCAATTCCGATCTCCTCATTGCAGTCTCTGTCGCCGCTCTTCTCTCGAGATCCTTTGGGGTCACATGCAGCCTATGGCAGCGCCAGGCATGCGAAAGCCCCAAACAATGGCTTGGAAAAAGGGGGAAATGTACAAAATGTGGACAGAAGTAAATGACAGTGACTGGGATTTCCCATGAAAGTAATGTAGAAACATGTAGAAAATTGTAGAAATTGAAAGAAGGAAAATGGTTGGATTAAGAGCCTTGGAATGCCTTGGATCTTTGCTTTGGTAGGGAAGGTATGTGGATTTCCCATGAATTTCGATGGAATCTGAATGAAAGTAGACCGCTCACGACTCCTTTGGCTTCCTTCAAACGAACTGTTCAAGCAAACTGCGAGAGATTCAGGGCACCAGTCAAGAGTTGAGATGGATCCAACACAATGCTGACGGATTACCTGCAACAATGCTCTTCCCAACCAGAACAAACATTCAACCGCCACTTTGGTCGCTTTGCAATTGGTTAAAAGTCAACGTTATACGGTGGGCTCTGCAAGCTGAGCTCGGAAACTAATGAAAATCCCCTGCCGCTCATATTCGAGACCCCCAAGAAACTGTGGTTGAGTAATAAGGAATTTAGCTTAATTACACATATTTGGGGACCATTTATGGCGTTTTTAAGTATAACGAGTAGGGATGAGAGTATTTCACCGTAACTTTATGGAACTCCCCAATCTTCGCGAACATGTCATCGCCAAGACTTCTCCAAGTGGCCGTCTGTCGCCATTTGATGCAAGTCAAGTTCTCCAAAACACAGCCTTCTGCTGGGCAGCTGTCGGTTTCCGCGGCGCTAGACCAAGGTCCAAGGAAAACGAAGGCCCCGAAAACCAGACGTAGCCACATCATCGGCAATGACCATGTGTCACACACATGCAAAAATTCTCAAGTTTCTCGGCTGTGCTATTTTGAAAGGATGATGATTTGCGCCACCTCGAGAAAAACTGCAAAATCGCTGGCAAACTCATAGCTACACAGGCAATGAACTGCAGCTGTATATTTCCAACATACCCTTCTGACCTTCAAGGACAGGAAATTTTGGTCGCCAGCAGCTGAGCTCTGACTCTACAGTTTCTTCATTAGTTGAGACTTTGATTGCCAGCATTCCTTCGCTTTCGAGCCAGAGAAGATGACTGGCTGACTCTTGTGATTGTGAGGATAGTAATAGGATAGTTACTAATTCTCAAATGGGGTTGGGTGCTTGGAAATGATCATTTATCTTCATTCATTACGGGATTTGATGCAATGTCTTGTCTTCGAACACACATGAGCCAAGGGCAAAGCGGTTCGGCCAGCGGATGCAGGGAGTTGGCACGAAATCTGGAAGGTGTAGAATCCAAACTAAGATTAGTGAAAGTAGTTACTGAAAATATAGACCGTCTACCTACTGCATGGATTAGGTACCAATTATGTAACTCATACACAATTGGTACCTCATACACAATAGCTGATCATGCAGTAGGTAGCAGGTATACAGCAATTGGTATAGAATCAAACTATGACTCATGCCTTTAATCGGACCAATCTGCAATAGTTTCCACTCAGAAAATGCCTTTTGGTTTTGGCAACGCCCATGGTCCCGCACGGCCCATCTTGGATACTTGCAACATCTTGCAACCAATCTGCTTTTAGCTGGTTGGGTGAATATGTTTCCCAAGTTGCAGCAAATAAAAACAATATACCGACCTACCCATCCAGTCGCTTCAGTTTGGGCCACCGGTTCGACATGATCATGTCTTGGTTCTCTGGTCGCTGGCGATCCCAAGAAGACTCGATCTAAACAGGATTCTTTGGATCCACAAATCTATGATGTCTGGCAAACCCGGCAATAAAACCCAGTTCCGTTTGTCTGATAAATAGTGTACCTAGATCCATGGGTTAATCATGCTTGACCACCACTATCTCTATCAAATTGGCGATCTTGGGAAACTACCTCATATCATCTTATTGCTTGATACCCTCAATATAGACTCGTTAGAATGATTGGTTTAAAATTGCTTAGACATGTTAAACCACAATTATCAGACACCCCTAATTGGTACCCTCCTGTAAACTAACATTAGATGTGGAAACCTGCCGTTTGTAGATCATTTTCCTAGGGAAACCCTGGGTCTTCCACATCTATGTCAGTTTACCCCAGCATACGCTGTAAGTGGGGCTTGCAACGGCCTGCAGCACAGTGTCCAGTCCATCAATGGCACCAATGGCCCACATGGCCGCCTCAGAGTACGCTGGGCATCACGGTATCTCTTACCAAAAGTTGTGGTACCTCCAGCAGTACTGGGGGGGTTCAACTTTTATGGGGCGTGGATCACTTCAACCTGGCTTTCACAGAAAATATCAGAAAATTGGCCGGTAGCTCTGGATTCCCCAGATGCCCATGTTCTGGTGCATATTAGACATTGACCCATCCCATCACGGGTTGAAGGCGCTTGAAGGAGATCCAAGAATGTTTCAAACCACCAAACTTGCAGGTTGTTTCTCAGCAATTTTGAAATGGCCAAACCTGATGGGCAAATTGCATGAGTTGGGAGCAAGTTGGGTGCGAGTAGCCAGTCTCGGCGCTCAATCAGATGGCCGGATACTTGCTATGGTAGACCCCATGATAAGACATCCAAAATTTTGGGAACCAGGTGGTATAAGCTTAAACCAATTGGAGCTTTACGGCATTCAGTTTGCCCATTGCGTAACTTCAGGGTTCAGGAGCTCTGCACCAATCATGTCGTTGCAGTGTTTGTCCCCAAGTTGGCACCCAAAAACATTGGAATGAACGGGTCTATAACTTCGGAACATATTATATACATGCATTCACTTAAAAGATGAAATGTACTAAATGTATCTAAATGTACTCCTTTTTTTGCCCTCTGGCTGATTGTCTTTACAGGTAAAATAATATGAAATGTACTCCAAGACTCCAATATTCACTGATTTCCATACAGTACAACATCGCCAAAAAATATCAAACAATACAGATAGCCTCCCTCCTTCTGCCTCAACATCTGCTCCATCACCTTTCAGACCCTCCTGGTGCAGCCAGTGGTGAGGTTGGAACAAGCAGGTTGTGTCGACACAACCCTGAGATCCAGGTTTGCGGAACCAAGATAGTTCATAGACTTCGGCAGGGCCGGGTCGTACTCACAAACACATGGAAAACAGACTTACGGAACAACAAATAACTGGTACATTGAGCCGCTCAACTGCTGTCATTGTTGGGGGTAGTTTGTTCAAGCTTTGTTCTGAAATCCATGCCATAGTTGAAACATGTTCAAAACAATTTCTACGGATCTTCACTGATGCAGAAACATGCAAAAACTATTCTGTGGTAAACCCAATGCCATAAGCCATTCCCAAAATCACCATTTTCTATCAGGTGCTATAAACCATCCCCCAATGGTAGGTTTATGGGTTTCCCACATTCCTTGATCAACCAGGTCACCAGGTGTCACCCCCATCCCATCTCCTCCAGGAGAACTTTCGATGCTCCGGCAGACCGAAAGGCCTGGCGAAGCCACAGGGAGGGGGGGGCCTTCGCCGCTACGAGGCATAGCCTTTTCAAGTGTCGCAAGCGACGCCTTGCCTCCAGAAAAAGTGAAACTCACACATTTGCACACAGTTCGAACAGTTCAGACAACTTCAGAAAAAAACTGAGAACTGGAAACAAAGTAGAACAGCTTTGAACAGTTTCCCTCTTTAAAAAATTGTTAAAAGATCTTAAAAAGAGAAACACTCGGCACCTCCCCGCGCCTGCACGGCTTCAGGACAGGCGTCCGCCAAAGTTACCACCAGACTGGCAATGGCGCGACGAAGGTCCTGGCCCAGAGGCCCACGGGACCATCAGATCCCCAGGAAAATCCGAAGTTGACAGGCGGGAAAATGGATGGAGGTGTGCTTCAGTTCAAGGGTGAAACTGGTGAGATAAATTTCTAAGACCAGCAATCAGAACAAACTGGGGCTCCAAACCCGAACCAAAATGGGCAGAAGTGAAGATGTGCATTACTGCACTAGTATTAGTCTATCATAGCCCAGGTGTTGATGGATCCCACTTCATCAAATTCTGCAGAAAATAGTTGATCAAACACCAGAGACTTCGCAACTGGTCTGAATTCCAAGAGTCTCATACCTTTTCACATGACTCCTACTTCACACCTGTCACATTTGAGCAGTATCAAGGAAAATTGATAAAGGGCTCATGGCGCCGGATCCTGCTCCCTCAGAAGCAGTGGATTGATCAAGCTGCAAAGCGATTTCAATTCGCGTATCAAATGGGTACTAGGATAAAATGACCCATCCGTACAAAGGTCGTCAAAAGCATTGGAATCCCATTCCATCCATTTGCCCCTGCATCCATTTGCCCCTGGACACCCTAGGCGGTTTTCCACTATTTGTTATCCCTCGAAAGCCAGCACAATTATTTTACTGAGAAATTCTCATGCGTAGAATTACATTTAAGGAACGTCCTCAAGTAGTTATGGTCATAACATGTCATAACATCCAGATGGTCTAGTTTAAATCCCAATATGTATACAGGTATACATATATATATATATATATTATATCATTATATATCCATATCGGCAATAATATTTGTCCAATTCTATCCCAATTAATTATATATATATTTACCCGATATATCCCCATGATCCCCTAAATCCCATGTCTGAATGATATTGCCCTTGGATCACCATCTTCGGTCATGGCTCCCCAGGGCCCATGGTGTCCTGACCATCAAAGCCTTGGGGAGCGTCTCTACTCAGCATCCGAACTAGCAGATGACAACCTGCCAGGGTGGCTCCAGGGTAAAGTTCAGCAAATGATGTGGAAAACAAATCGTTGTCCAAGCATCCCACCTAGATTTCACGGAGTTGGGTCTTCATTTCAATGGTCTCCAAATCGATGGAAAGGGGGAAGTGATATTGAGACATCCATTGCACGTCGGTCTAGTTGGCTCCCACTGGACTCTTAGACTTCAACTTTATGAGGGGTATTTAATTCTCCTGCAGTGCAGCCACCAAAACATGAAGTTTTGGGAGAATCAGATCTTGGACCGGATGAGAAAGGGGTGGCAAAAAAATGCAGCACAGTAGACAGGTTCTTGCATAAAAGCCGCCAGCCATGCCACCCTGGGTAGCGCCCAGCTTTTAATCGTTGAACGTCTCTATCAGCTGAGCAGAGACAATGGATGATGCATTCTCCGTGGAGTCTGTTGAATTTGTTGAAGAAACATTGTGCATTGCCATGCTTGATCATTTTTGGGGGATTGTCTCTAGCCAAAGCCGTCAACTAAGCACAAATCCAAACCTGTCACAGTAAAGGTCCTGTCTTTCTTATTCTACATACTCCACAGTCAGCTCTGGTGAGTTTTGAAGGCCCGCCATGTGGTTGTGCCGTTCCACCCAGTGCGGAATTGGATTCAGACTGGCTTGATTCACTTGGTGGAATTGCACTGCCAGCTCATTTGGTGGATCAAGCTTGAAGCTACCAACCCAACAGTGTCTAAATCATCTTCAGCTTTACCCTATCGGCCAAACATGCTCTTCACATTTTTTGGGATGCAATTTGATTCATAGGAAGGGGTGATGCAGGGTCTGCCACATCGCCACTCACAGGCTTCGTGTTGAGCCAGACCACATCCCCATGCAACCTCAGTTGACAGAAAAGCAGGGGCACGCCGCCTTGCAGAAAGACTAGGGAAAACGAAGAGAACCAAATCCAAGGTGACATCAGAATAGTATTATAGAGCGGCATTCAGCTCCCACAAAGTGTGGTTTGAACGTGCCCAAAATCCCTGGAAACTGAGGGCAAAAGAGCAGTTGCCTGTGCAGTTGCTCTACCTTTCACATGTCTCTGACATGGATGGGGCCGCAATCTTGCCCATTCGCAAGTTTCATCTGATTGACAGGTTCCACTGCGTGCCATGGACAGGGATGGAAAGGCATCCAACGTCTTACTATCTGGGTTTGAGGACAATTGGATACCAATTGTTTTGGCATCCAACTATGAGAATTCCCTGCTTAAAAATATGTCTGCTGAAATCCATCATGGCAACGGTTTGCAGTTGTTCTTGAAGCTCCAATGGTATGTGTTGGGCCAGCCACCTTTGACGTCTTGGGGAGTCCATGCTTGAATGATGCCCAGAATTAGCAAAGATTAGTAGGTGTGATACAACCCCCTGTGGGATTTTTGGGGGGATGGTCAATTTAGAACAAAACCTGGGAAGTCTAGATGTACTGGACAAATACAAACACCTCGCCTCTACATATACCAGTCTTCATGGAAGTATTCTTAGGCAGCTATCTCTATAGAATATTATAGAATCACCTTCAGTTTTTGGTAACTTCGCCCAGCCAAGCAGCTAATCTGGCTCACTGTATGAAGCCAGCAGCCTGTTGGGCGGGCTGGGCACTTGTGCGCGAGTCTGATGGATTTTGGTGGTGGGTTCACCATCCAAATCTTGGGGATGCCGGGCTGCCCATGAACAATCCTAGGAACAGCCGTAGATGAAGCTTTTTCATCAAACCCCCTGACAGTTTCATTGTTCATAACCCCCGCTTGGTGATATCCAATACAAGACTAGTCCAACCACTGGACGCAAAATTTGAGAACCCACATGGGGTATTGGATCCAAATTTGAGGCCTTCGGAGCCACATATTTGTTCTATTTCTCTGGGACTCTAATGCCTGTCATGACCTCTCACTGGTTGATTAATAGTGGAATAGGCTTCACATCCTAGACTACCATTCGTAAGCCTGATTGAAGCCTATTGATATTGAAGCTTATTCACATGTTGAAGCCTTAGTATCTCATATTCGAAGGAAGTTTAGAAGCTAAACCTTCCGACAATATGGACAGATGGCAAAGCACCGCCATGAAGAAAGTGAGAAGATGAAGAAAGTCAGAAGAGAAGAGATGCAGGTGCGCGAAAAGGTAGGAAAGTCGCGAAACACTGTGTTTTCCCGATGTTTTGTGGCTCCGGAGGGTCGAAAAGTAGGCTCGCTAAAGCGGCGGGTGCGGAGACATCTTGGCAGATGAGAGATGAAAAATTGCACGCCGTTGTGGCGCGAAGCACGTTTGGAAGTAAAAAGTGTTAAAAACTGACGGTCTCGGAGCACTTTTGGAAGT
>BGPT01001889.1:57878-94142 GCA_003297045.1 Symbiodinium sp. clade C Y103
GGTTACTCCGTTCGTCAATGAGTCGGTTAGTCCGTTAGTCGGTTAGTCAGTTAGTCACTTAGTCGGCTAGTCAGTTAGTCACTTAGTCAGTTAGTCAGTTAGTTAGTTAGTTAGTTAGTTAGTCAGTTAGTTAGTTAGTTAGTCAATCAGTCAGTCAGTTCGTCAGTTAGTCAGTTAGTTAGGCAGGCAGATAGATAGACAGATAGATAGGCCGACGCTCCAANAGTTCGCTCTGCCATCCATCAGTCACAGCAACGAACCTCTCCTATAGGTTTGCCATTTTTGAAACTTCCGCCACCGCCTTGTGCGGTACTACTGGTATTCACATATATTAAAGCGGTTAGTACTTCACACCAACTCCTACCCGTCATTTCTGGCTCAGATTTCTTCCATGAAATCGCCCTCAACCAGCGGGGATCTGCCTGGCCAATGCGCAAATCCTGATCTTTGTATAATTGGAACATTGGAGGAAATATAAAATATAGAAACCGCTCCAAATAATGGATATATGTATATATCCAATCAATACTAATATTACTAATTATATACTTACTACTTAGTTATGTTATATTTTAAAATGGTAGATGTTCCGTTGCTGAAATTCTTCAGAGCAGCTGCTAACCTGGGACATCCCCATCCAACCTTCAGTCGTGCCATCACCGATGGTGAAGTTTTTGGCACTTCCTGCAGCCCGGCAGCGGTGGATGGTGCGAACACCCTAAAATTTCCCTACTATTTTGGCACCGAATATGGGAATGATTGGGTATATCATGGGGATATCATGTGTAAATACTACGGATAACGAGGGACAACTGAGTATATATGATATTTAGAGTTCATCATGGTTCATCCAAAAATGCTGGATAGCACCAGAATAACCATTTTATATTATACAATATTATATATAGAGTGTGGAAAATGATGATACACAATGGGATTTTGGGTACTCTATTTTCAGACAAACCCACCTTAAGCCGTTAAACCTGGGTAAATTGGAGGCCTGGAAAGTAAAGATCATCGATATCTTCATCTTTTGAATTCCTCAACACAGAAGACATCTTGGCACGTCTTGGCCACAATGGTTTGCCTCTAATGTCCCAGAAGTGTTTCATATTGAGCAGTGTACAAACCCTCTGTCATTCCATTATACTGGTTGGTGAATAGGCACTCCTACAATGGATTATGATAATCCCGAATATATTGGGTAATACTTCGTGTAGGTCGGAGCTTGGGCCAGCTACGGTCTTGGCCGCCATCCTTCGTACGATACATTCCGGTTACATCTCCATTTGCTCGTGTTTCCAATATGTTTGCACGGTAGTCATACATCAAACTTATGTCGCATTGCCTTACACCCCATAGAAATTCTGGCTGTCCTAAGTTTGAGGTTGTCAACATCCACCAAATACAAAGTCGGTACACTTGCTGGTTGGTGGTAGGGAACCCCAACCCAAAAGTATGCAAGTCAACTAAAATCGCCTTCCAGCTTCGTAATCTTGGTCGCACTTTACCGAATCACTTGTAGCTGACTGTTCATCTCAGTTGGTATAAGTGGCTGCTAAAAGCAACTCACATATACATACATATACCCATCTATACATCACTGGGGTTTACGCCATTCATCAGTCAATGAGCTCACATTGTTTTTAACCACATATCAACTGGTATGCACATCCAAGCACTAATTATCATTTGTTAGATTTGGTTGGCTAACTGACACGATAAATTTAGGCAGGGTTGATTGATACCATTTCAACACCCCTTTGCAATGTTGTTCTCCAAGAATAAACCATACCCACTTAACTACCCAACTCGACCATGTGGTGAAGCTTCAAAACTATCCCTAAAAGAGGGATTGGTATTGTTGGGATGATGTTTTCAAAAATGACATTTTAAATGATCAATATATAACCCTAACATCAAGTTGCGTCAAACCATACGCAATATATCGCAATATCATTGATATTGAATACTTGAATCATCCCCATGAATCCCATGAATGATGAATACCCTCCGGTAATCAAACGTGGCAATGGAAAATCCTATATAAATGGAGGTTTATAGCTGGGAAAATCATCTATAAATGGTGGATTTTCCGGTGGATTTTCCAGCAAGCCATGTTTGAGCAAACCGGAGGGTATGACCCAAATAGAGGTTGGTCAAATTGGGGATGATGTTTTTCCATGTTTTTCCCAGCCCATGCCGTCCTTCTCCGGTGAAACTCGTCTTGCCTGCAGTCCCAGCTGGCAACAAACTGAAGAGCTTCGTATAGTGAATCTCATGGTGTTGTTTGGGGATCCCCTATTTCAAGAAACCCCATTTAATCTGTGTATAATCGTATATATACATTATAATCATTCATTATGTTATATATTCATATATATTCTAACTATACATTACAACCCCAGAAAAAAATGCAACTATACAATCCCAGAATTTATGGTTCTATAATTCTATATTCATATACGGGTCAATCCTATGCCTATGCCGATGACCTCAACAACCCCCTTCCATCCCCTTCCTGCAACCCCCCAATTTCCTTTTGCTCGACTTCTGAACGCATCAATGCCATACACTTCTATTTCTGTCTCCACAATTCCCTATTGGACAAACCTCAGCTTGAGCAAGATGGCAAGACAGCAAGACTCCTAGATGCAGTTCAAATCATCCAAAACAGAGGTACTATCACCACCAGCACGCGGATTGCCCCATGTCACGACATTTCCGTTTGCCAAGATCGCAGCAAAAGCACGCCCGCTGGCAGACATGTGCCGAACGTCTTTGAGCTGATTTTGGACTATGGTGCTGTCACCACCATCAGCCGCTCTGCCCCAGGTCACAACGGTGCCATCTGCCAAGATCGCTGCAAAAGCATACTTTGTCGCATGAATGTCTTGAACATTCTTGAGCTGATCCTGGACTTTGGTGCTGTCACCACCATCGTGGGCACTGCCCCACGTCACAACATTTCCATCTGACAAGATCGCAGAAAAGGCCGTATTTGTGGCACAAATGTGTTGAACGTCTCTGAGCTGATTCTGGACTGCGCGGCTGTCACCACCACCATGTCGACTACCCCAAGTCAAAACGGTGCCATCTGCCAAGATCGCTGCAAAGGCAGAGTTTGTTGCCCGGATTTGCCGAACGTTTCTAAGCTGATTCTGAACTCTGGTGCTGTCACCACCATCATGTGCGCTGCCCCAGGTCACAACATGACCATCTGCCAGGATTGCAGCAAAAGCAGCTTTTGTGGCACAAAAGTGTTGAACGTCTCTGAGCTGATTCTGGACTGCGCTGCTGTCACCGCCATCATGTCGACTACCCCAAGTCACAACGGTGCCATCCGCCAGAATCGCTGCAAAAGCAGAGCTTGTTGCACAAATTTGCTGAACCTTCCTGAGCTGATCGTGGACCCTGGTGCTGTCACCACCATCATGTGCATTGCCCCAGGTCACAACAGTACCATCTGCCAGGATTGCAGCAAAAGCAGCTCTTGTGGCATGAATGTGTTGAACGCTCCTGAGTTGCTTCCGAACCATGGCGCTGTCGCCACCATGAGCTGGGCACCCCCACGTCACAACAGTGCCATCTGCCAAGATCGCTGCAAAAGCAAAGTGCGTCGCACAAATTTGCTGAACCTTCCTGAGCTGATCCTGGACTCTGGTGCTGTTATCACCGTCATGGGCATTGCCCCATGTCACAATCCTGTCACCTCCAAAACACCACAGAGCAAAGGCTGCTGATGTCGCCGCTATCCTTGGCTGCTGCACAACTGCCGCAATGGTGTCTCCGTCCTGCAGCCCTGCGCATTGAAGAGAGTCTTCAGGTTCCAGCAAACACCCATTCGGTGCAGCAAGCCTCAAGAAACGTTGTCCCAACGAATGCTGTGCAGCCAGTTTCAAGTCACCAACGTTGCTACTCAGTGGAAGGTATACAGCTTCACAACGCCCACTAGGCAAAGACACGTGAAGCTCCAGGGTTTGGCTGGTCACTTTTTGATTGCACCAGGCTAACAGCTGCTGAGGCCCAACAGGCTCCACCCGGCGCCTTTTACTCGCCATGGGGATATGAAGATGCCGAGTGGATCGCTACGTGTGACCGTCCAACTACAGTCGATATATCTGGAAACATCTGGAAGGCCACAATAACCTCATGTCAGATGTGGGAAATCTTCACTAAGACTAAGAGGGCCGAAAAATGGTAAAATACCACTCCAAATTCCAAATCATGTTTTTGTTTTATTGTGGGGTCCAAACACAGAAGAAGTTAAGCAGCAAACCGCATTACATCATTAAATTGACAATCTGACCATCTACTCTTGTGGGAAATTAGCAGGACATATCCTCTTGAAAATATCTGCTTCCATGCTCTGGTTTGTTGGCGTTTCCAGGGAACCTGCAAGGGTGACCCTGCATAGAGTTAGGCCAAAAAAAGGGTGTCATCGCTAGAGATTCCCGACAGCAGTGCTTGTTGGGGTTCAATGTTTTGGTTTGTCACTGGCGCATGACCAAAACACGAACAGATTCCTGGAACCCTGAAAACTCTACACTACGCATGTAATCCTAGAAGTGTATGTATGGCTAGGGACTGGCTTCTAACCCCCTGAAAACATCTTTAAAACCTCTTAAAAACTGGAATATATTGGGAAACGTAACTAACGAGCAGGTTAGCTATATATGGGCATATCTGTAAACCTGGATGTGGGTGTGTCTGAAAATGGAGTAGTATACCCCTCAAATTGCCAAGTTCATAGGGAAAATGTGATTAGCCAGTGGATTTAGAGGGAGGTCCCGTAAATGTTCAGACAACATCTAACATCATTGGGGGGTAAGAAGCATCGAACTCCCAGCTACCCTGCAGTAAACTAACATAGCTACCGAAAATCAACCATTTAGAACTGAAGTGATCTACATGTTTTAACGATTTGCGATTTTCCATAGCTATCTCAGAGTACCAGAGGGTACCAACCACGGATCCTCCCGTCAGTTTCATCAGTCGGTCGCCTCCAAAGGTCTGGACCGACCCGAGGATCGTGGCACGACCGCCTCAAATCTGGCCAGGTCGGCCTGGGCCCTGTTTTTACAATGCCAAAATGTACAAAACCAAAACTTGGGAATATCCATACTAATGCAAGTCTTATTTCTTTCTACCATGAATTTATATGAGAGGTGCGTTTTGCATGTTGTTTCACTGGATGCTTTGATTTTGCCATACCATACATGGCAAACGTTCCTGCAAATGGGGCCTAAAATGTCCTAGTTACGTTGGATGATTGTTGAGTAAATGTGGATATGCGGCATATCACAATGCGTAACAACAGTGAGGATACAACCAACTAAAGATAATAACAACCGACATTGTGGAACAAAACCAGAACAGGATCACCGGATCACCCTTGTCATTTTGATGTGAATCATCCCACTGAGGAAGTAAATTCAACACCTATGTCTACAGCTCACTTGCACCTGGGGGAACGCAACACAACCTGGGGGACATGATAATCTCAGTTTCAAAGTATTCTGGGCAAATCAGAGTCAATTCCACATTAAATCCCACATCATCAATAAATCCCACATCATCAATAAACAGAAATAAACCCGTAATTTTTCCCATGGTGGGCTGGTTTCCAGCACTTAACCTCTCACTATGGTGAGGTCGTGTGGTGAGGTCACTGGGTTTCCTGTGCTGGACCCAGAGCATCCTGGTCGCTGTGCACCTCGCTACTTGGACGTGCCAGGAAGCGTAAGCGGAGAATAACCCTTCAACCAGTGGGGGAGATCCCATAGAGAAATGAGGACAAATTGATTTACCCTAGGGTAAACTAACATAGATGTGGAAGATTTATTCATATTTACCCTAGGGTAAACTAACATAGATGTGGAAGATTTATTCATATCTATTCTAGGGTAAACTAACATAGATGTGGAAAACCCACCATCCGTAGATCAATTTTCCGAACAGGAGACCATCGGGTATACCATTATGAAGCACTTATGATTCCGGGGATGCACCTTCGTTCGTAGGGAACCTGTCGTTGGTAGAAAACATCATCGCAATGTGGATCCAGCCGTGGGGATAAACCTAAAACATAGAGCCATGTATCAATGTGGGGGTTTCCTAAAATAGGGGTACCCAACAATGGATGGTTTATAATGGAAAATCCTATTAATTTGGGGGTACCCCTATTTTAGGAAACCTCCATATTATCTTGTCATGTAGAATGGCAGTTGGGGATACCACCAATGGGCAGCCAGAGCCATGGGATATGACATACACATTGAAGAAACAAGAAGGAGGGCATGAAATCAGTTTCACGACTGGGACGGAATGCAGCCATTCTGAAACATATCATCATTGATCATTACGATGTCAAAACCATAGGCATAGCAAAAGCAAACAATGTGAGTCCTCTTTTCTTTCTGGAGGCCGGTCTCGCAAAGCTGACCCTAGGTCCAAATGTAAATGATCTTCAAGGATATGCAGGTCCAATATGGTCCAATAGTGAGGCCTGAAGTGCATGAAATTGAAACAAAAGCAACAAATAGTTAATGTAACTACAATTAACATCATATGTTTTAAAAAGATCAGGATTGTTGTCCAATGACCCCAAATGGAGGTTAGGAGTCCTTGTTGCACATGGACAATCCGAAGTCGACCATGGAAAACATCCAGATTGAACCATTTATGTTCCCCAACACCCACAACGGAGTCCACCGAATGCCTTCGTCGGAAGTCGGAAGTGGGTGTGTGCTACAAAAGGACGAATTGAAGGTGAAATGGCTAGTTACCCGAGCTTGATGTACATATGGGATCTATATATACTGATATGTAAATGCATATATGCTTATATGTATAGGTGCATATAGAAAGGACATTCCCCCATTTGTTAAGCCACCCATTTCGCGATCCCAACGCTCACCTGCGCTGGCAAGGACATGTAGGCGTGCTGCTCCGCATCCACAGGAGACTTGGAGCAGATTTTGGGCTGTCTGGGTGGATTTCCCCAGGGTTCTTCTGAAGCTCCAAGAGAGGTTGAATGAGGTTGAGCAGGATTGACTTCAAGGTGGAAAGACTGAAAATAAACCACCAGCAATCTAATCATTTTTTTCATATGCAACCGATGCATGGGCGTGTGCTGAAAGTCTAAAGTTGAGAAGTCCAGTGAAGAACATGTCGCTTTCAAACCAACCCTTCTTCTCAAATGCTCGTCATTGTCGGTCAATTGTGCACTAGGTTGCAAATGGTTGCAAACACCTATATCTTTGCCTTTCAAAAGACCGGACACCCAACTTTCCAAGAAATGGTCTGCGGCAGAGAAGCGAGGATTTTGGAGTCTAAACAATTTGAGAAATCCCCAGCCAACTGATGTGAAAGCAGATGGAATTTATGACCTCTCCATATTTCGGGTCTCCAATAAAAGTCTGTACCTACCAAGGGCAAGTTTAATAAGCAAAAAGACCTACTGTATCTCATTTTGTTAACAAAAACACGGCATTGCTGGAAGCTTGTTCTTGAATGTGCCCAGTGGGGCCCCGTTCAAACTCAGCATCGCTTACACTAGGTGTAGTCTTGAAAAACTGACCACATGCCTTGCATCGCTTCAGCTTTTGCTGAAAGCTGTATCATCAATATTCAAATCTAATTATGATAACGATAAGCATGGTAACTCACCAACGAAAATGAAAACGTCCAGTTTTTTAAACCATTTTGGTAGGATTCTGATCTTGCTTTATCTTTTTTGGTGGTGCTAGATTTATCAAAGATTGGTGCACAATTTTGAAACATGTTCCTTTTTGAGCTGGAAACTCATGAAAGGAAATGGGTACGGACCCCAAATTTCGGCCCACAAGAATCTTATGATACACTCAAAACAGAAATTGTGGGCTTGATTCTTGACACAACCCCCCTCTCTACCCCCCTCTCTGGATTTGATAGACAACTGTTCAAATTGATTTCCACTTGGCTCCGCACCATGGACATGGATGGATTTCTGACAGGACTCGCCTGCTGATGCCGTTGGTCCGCTGGGACATCGACCACAACTGGCTGTAGTGAAAGATTTCACCAGTAATCCATTTCAGCTTTTCAGTCTTCTGTACAACTTCTTTGTCATGTGCAGCTATGACTTAACGCCTGTAGTGTAACTTGGGAACCCAAAGCACTGGGTGTTCCTCCCTCCCATTTCAACGAATTTCTAGCAGTGACTTGGACTTTTCTCTGCCTTGTTGGAACCTGTTCATCCAAGGAAGCACTGATTTAATGATGCGCCTAATGAGATCCAACCCACACACTGCATGTTCCAAATGGGAACCTAAAGGGACTAATAAGGACAATAAATTCAACAACATGATATATGCTCAATATGTTCAGCATGTTCAATATGCTCAAAACTTAAAAACTGATACTGATCCTGATTCACAAGTAAAATTGATCCATAGTACAATGCATTCCAGGCTGATTGACTAGTTTGTATTGAATAGTAAAATAGTAACGCATTGTACAGTGAAACAGATCTTCTTCCAACCTTGGTGATTTTCGTGACATCACCAGCTGCCATTCACCGCCTGTGGAGGCAATGTGACGAAGCCTCGCTGAGCGTCAGGTTTCACGGGGCTGGCCTCAGAGGCCAAAGCACGTTGGGCAACGTTGACCCAGGATGAACAAACTGGGGAGTTCATTTTCACGTAGGGGTGTACACCAGTTTTAGATGTTCGTGATGTTTTACGATTTTGGTGACCCATCTACTTTAAAGTACTGCTGGTTACGGTTTCTTAATGTGAGGTTAAGGTTATACTGAGGAATCTTGTTTTAATCAGAAATCTTTGGCGGTTCTAGATTTTGAAGTGGATGTCAAAATCCCATCTTCTGTTGTCCCAGCTGAGGAGGCGACCAGTGCATGAGGAATCGACAAGGGTGACTCAGCGGTGCCCGGCCCAATTGCTGGTTGATCAAGTACCACCCCCCGACTTTGGGGTTGTTTGATGGATTTTGATGGTTTTCTAAGAGTTTTGAGGAAGATCGGATAGTCTTTCCAAGCTCTTTACATTCCCTAAGTACGCACCTCACCCTCCTCTTGATGGGGCCCTCTCTGAACAGACCCCAACTCCAATGGAATAGTATCCCTCCGACACCTCCTTGAAGTATTGTTTGATGTAGAACTCTTCAAATCAATTCAGCACAATTGTCAACGCTCCTAAGCCGCAACCCTCCTAACCACACAACATAGACCCAAAATCCCGCAAACATGTAGAACAGAAGCTGAGATTTATGGATGTTCATCCCAAAGGTTCGGACCCATCCTGGGTCCATTCCCAAAGAATCATCAAATAGGATTACCCTCTGGTTATTTAACATAGCCATGGAAAACCACCATCTTTAATAGGCAAATCAATCACTACAAATCATCTATAATCGGGCCATTTTCCATGGCTATAAATATGTTAAATAACCAGAGGGTATCCTTTGCAACCAACATCAACCAACTTCCCATCACTTCCTTTCAAGGTCCCCAAACTCCGGGCTGTGAGATCGTTGGCTGCGACCTCCAGGCCGTTTCGCCCAAGCGCTCAAGCACAGCATTGGATGGCAATGGAGATGGTCGCAGTTCAAACATGATGTTTAAACCCCAGGTTGTCTCAAAAGGGACGCTGTAAATGGTTTCAACTAAATATCCGAAAATATCCCCAAAATACCAGTCGACATTCCCATGCACGACCCAGAAACACCATCGAAAAACAAAATGGAAACTGGAAAATGGAATAAACTTGGAAAATGGAGTACTGAGATGGTGGTTGAACAAGGTATTAACATCTGAAAAGGATCTGAAGCCACCATGGAAGACCACCCTGCAGAAACCACCCACTCGGCACGTGGCCCTGGCCCCCTCTCCTGGGCCGTTCCTGGCCCTGGCCTGACTGAGATTCCTCCAGGATAAAGAGATGACACCATGCCTGAGCCAATCCACCAGAATCAATAGATGTCAATAGAATTTTGAGAATCGCCCACAGAAATCAATGGTGTAGTACGGTATAGTAGAGTAGAATCCACGCACTCATCATCAACGACCTGTTTTGTTTTGAAACGTGTTTATTTTTCAACTCTTCCAATCAAGGTCCAGCCATTCACCAACAAACAGGTGATCCATGGCAGGCCGTCTCGACCCGAATTCCCGGCCTGGTGCTACCGCTGGTTGCATGGGACCCAAGCTGCCTCGGCCGGGACTGGGAGATGCAGAATGCAGGTGCTGTGTGATTGTTGAAGCATAGCCAGCAAGTGGATCATTAAAACATATTAAAACATATGAAATCCATCAATCAATCAATCAATCAATCAATCAATCAATGGAGAAATCAAGGCAAATCGCCATTAGATGCAGTTAGACCATCAAGTGGATCAATTTATCAATCGATCAATAAATCAAGGGAAAAGCGAAGCAAAACAACCAAAAGAACTTTTAGCTGTGCATTAGTCACAAAATGTGAGGCCGACGTAGCCAGAGTCACCCACTGGTTTCAAAGGGTTTGAATCGCTGATCCATCCAATTTCTGGGTTACCAAGTTTGGCCCAGATCCCCACGAGCAGTGCCTTAGAATCATGAGACTACCTTGTATATACGTTGTATAAGCATGTGTAACCTGTATGAACGTGGAAAACATTGGAAAACAATATACATCAACATACTAGCTGTTATGTATTTATACGTCATCAACCAAACAATGTTTCACAGAGCCTGCAGATCGCCGAGGGCCTGACCGTCCATCGACTGCGTCTTTAAGCTACCTCCTGGCTCGAAATCGGTCACTGTTGGATCAAAATTTTGGACTGTTGAGGGCACTCCATCAACACCTGTTGAAGCAATCAGCACCGACCCAGATCCCCAGTTCGGCTGGGTCTTCCCAACGGCTTGAGATGGGAAGCAACAAGGGCGCACCACCCTGCGCAGGTCGTGAGCTTGCTGGTTTTGCACTACCTCTACATGCCAATTTTTTGGCCATAGTGGTTGCATAAAGCATTAGAGTCTAGAGACTCACACTAGCCAAAATGTTTGGCCTCATGGTTTTAGACTCAGGACCATTACTTTTCTGTACAGCAGCTGTCCTCAAACAGAACCAAGACACCATCTAAGGAGAAAGTGATAACATGTCACTTTGCTCCTACTTTCGGGAATATAATGGGAGTATAATTGTAGACTTTCGCGGGTACCCGTAGCTTAGTTCACGTGGGTGTGCCTGAAAATGCGGTATACCAACCAAATAATGGCTGTCTCGATATATCTCAATAAATCATACTCTAATAGGGAAAATGATGATACATCATTGGATTTGGGGTAGCCTGTTTTCAGGCAAACCACATCTTTTTTTTCATGGTAGTGACCCGGCCATGCTTTCCCGACTACCCAGATCGACGGGCTTCCAGACCGGTGGCACCGTGGCAGTGGGGATGTTGGGAGGAACCTGGCGACTCATCATCGGCCTCAGAAGGATTGGATGGTCCTCCGTGGTGATTCGATAATGAAACACGGCGTGCTGAAAATCCACCATTTCTAGGGGATGTTCCCATTAAAACCTCCATTTATAGGGGATTTCCAATTGCCACGTTTGATTACCGGAGGGTATCGGTCTCCTATTTATAGATGATATTCCCAGCTACAAACCTTTATTTAGTTTGGGGATTTCCCATCCAGCCACGTTTGAGCAAACCGGAGAGTAGTAAGCCACTTACGTTCGGAGTACTGCAAGTTTTTACACATACCCAGTTTGGGCTCACCTCAATTCATCGATGAAAAATCCTGAATCGCCTAGTCTGAATGGACATGTCATCGTTGAAACCACCACTCAGAGACCATGTGCCACGGTCAAAGCACCTTTAAAAATCTAAACCATCTAAACCCTATCAGTTGATAAACCAGACTACTTGCGGATCGAATTCTCATCTTCATAGAGGTATGACATCCTTGGCAAAAGAGGCCGATCCGATAGCTGCAATTCAAGCAGCGACAGGTCTCTTGACTGGCTCTTCATAATCGCCTCGGGCTGAACTCCCAATGTGCCAGGTGTGGATAGATGGGTGGTTAGCTCATTGTGAGCCATTCATTGTGAGTGATCAGTTCAAGGGGATGGCGAAGGAATGACACCGGGAAATTCAGGGCGCAGGGTACCACACCAGAACGGGCTGGTCCAACTTGATGAAACTCTTTGATAGTTTGACATACAGTTTTAGTACTTTCAATGGGAAGGTGACTCTTGGATGTACTGGTAGTCGAGTGACATTTTCGGGGTAAGTGACCGTAGATTGATCAAGTTTGAAGTGAACAGCACCTCATCACCGCAAATCAGCTCCACCTGGGATTTGGGTTTGTCTCAAAAACGGGAACCCCAAAAATCCTATGGCGTATGCATTCTTTTCCCTATGAAACCAACCTATTTCTGGGTATACATCTTCCCACCTTGATCAGACCCATGTTGGGATTCGGCAGCACGAACGAGTCACTGCGTGCAGCTCTTCTTTGGATAGAACACCATCCCCATCCTCGGGCGTCACTTGGTTCGCCCCTCACTTGGATGTTCCCTGAGGGGTTAGCCAGTCAGAAGGCAGGGTTGAATCCATCATTGTCCAGCCGGAAGAATGCGATAGACATTCTGGCTGTTTGATTAGTTCTTGGTAACCACTTCGCCAACATCTAAGGCTTAAGTCTCTTAAGTATTGTTCTGTGTCCCATATTCTCAGCAGCGCGCGAACAATGCACTGAGAGAGCAGTCCCTTGTGTTGAATGGCAAAATGATGTTCCTACGCAAGGGACATACTTCTGCTGCAAACAACTTCGCTAAGCAGCGAATGTGCTCATAGTGGTTGCGGCGTAGAAGGAAGGAATAACAAATTGCAAGCATGATTCACTCCAACTTCTGAAGATTTGTATCATCCTCCAACTAAATCCTTGCTGCCTGCTTGCTGCCTACTTGTAGTGTGTTTATGGGGAATGGGTCAAGACTCTACTCCCCTGGTGAACATCAAAATAGCTGGGATTCATGGATTTTCATCCATGTTACATGGTACTTAAAGCTATTGATCCATGGCCATATCATATGACTCATAAGACCTTCTCGGACTCTGGAAGAAGACCCAATCATCTGTACCCCACGGCCCACCTTGTCCAGCATATCAAAGAGATCTGGTTCAGCTGTGGCCTTGAGGGCATCACCTGCGAGGCTTCAGCTGCCCTGTAGAAACGAAGAAGGCTTGTGGACCCCAACTGGGAAGCTGAAGGGGACCTTGAGAATTTCGAACATTCCGAAGAGTTTCAACAGATGGTGGATTTCAGATTGGGAAAATAAGAACATCACCTTCAGCAAGCCGACACCAATTCTGACATTACATTGCCATCTCATATCATCATATCCTTGAAAAAAACTGGGAAGATCTCAATGTGTATTTAAAAAAAATCTGGCGGAGGATCTCAAGAGGCCCATCCACAAGCAGTAGCAAGCCAATAAATCCCCTGAAGATATCAAAATGATTTGTACCCTCCGAGCCGACTCGGTCAAATCTCTGAGACTGGACCGTGGAATTTGCTGGATCATGCTACCGCCTACACCCTTGTCCGCTGAGGCAGGAAAAATGATCCACAAGGACATAGGATATATGGCTTCCAACCCTACTGATCCCAAGATGCCAATGGGTGCAATGGTCAAGTTACCTGGGATTATGGTCAGCCCAATAGAGATTCCTCCTTAAAATAGGAGGAATAAACCCCTATGGGTGGATGACCATCCTCCAACATGGGTAGACTATTCAACTCTTGACTGGCGCCAAGTATGTTTTGGTGGTTCCGCGTTCCCCAACTGTGGCACCCTTCCCGGCTCGGCTGCCTGAAGGTTGCCACCAGGGCCTGGCAAATCATTCATTCCTTGATAGTTTCGTTTCAAAGGGCAGCTAAGAGGCTGCATACCGCAGGGTTCAGCATGCTTCTGAAATTCTTTGAGCATGTACAGTGTGAATGTCAAACTACGGATGGTCTCTTGCAGAAAATAAGGAGCAGGTCTGTGGGTCCTTGTGGATCTCTGGGTTTTAGGTTTTAACCCATCTCCAGATCCAGCGCTAAGTTAGTTGCGGACCAGATCAATTTTCACTCGAATCGCGATCCTCACTATCATCAAGTCAGTATTTCCCATCTCTATTTTCATAAAGTCTTCAAAAGTGCTCCAAAAAATGTCTCTATGTTTGATTGTTTTCTAACTAACATTCCCCCTTGTCCCCTATGAAAATGTGCCCGCTGGATCTGTCCCTGTCGCCGCCTCTCCGGAGGCAGTCCATCCCATGGCCGACAGTGGACGGTCAGCTGCCCACAGATCTGGTCGCGCAGCAGGGTCAGCTGAGGCCTGGTTTCAGCTGATCATGGGGAAACATGTGGGAAACATCCGGAAACCACGGGAATTTCACCTTTCCAACAGGGGGTGATCCTAGCTTTTTTGAGATGTGATGTAGATACTAGATATCTAAGGGGATTTCCTGTCGATTTGTACCAAAGCTGGAACCAACGCCACCTGCAGAAGATCTGCTTGTAGCCACATGTTGAGGGAAGTGTCAGTGGTTGTTCGCAAATCATCCCCAGAAACCAAACAAGTATATCAGCAACACACCAATTGCAAACCCTACGAGTCACCCAGGGGCTCAAAGCAGCGTTGAACACGAGGTGTGAAGTGGACCACAAGTTTGGTCACGACGTGTTATTCCTGTCGTGTGCACACGATCTTCTAGCCATGCCGAGATCATGAATTGATCCGAGGAACTTGATGGAAAGGCCACCAGTTCTGCTCGCAGCACCTCAACTTGCTTGGAGGACACCAGTGGTGACAATCGTTTCACCATTTTTCACCGTGTTTCACCATGTTTCAACACTCCCAGAGGGGTTCGTCACTCATGTCAGACCCTGCTTCTGGAAGGAATCAATTTCAATCCCTCCAAAAAGAGATAGCCAGATGTTCCCATGGCCAAATTTGTCATCCAGGAAACCCCAAAGGCTCTGTGTGCCAATAATGCATTGACCACGTAGGCGATCGCGGTGGTCGATGATCTGCCACAGTGAAGAAGGTCTAAGGTTGACGCAAGTGCAATGTAGCAATTCACTACCCAAGGTCTTCTTTAGCTTGCTTGGTGCATGAATTTAGTGTGCTATAGTGTGCTTCATGTGGGAAATCAATATCAAGTTCAGTGTTTCCCTCCACAATCACCACCTGAGAACCACGGTACAAGTAGGGCTGAACAGGGAGCAAATCAACATCGCAGCCAGCAGAGATTCTTGAGGTGCCTCAAATCTCATGCTGAAGGAACCTCTGGGATGCAACAAGAAGCGCTCATTCCTCAGTGACATTTGGGGTGGTTTGAGTGTCTTGGATGAACCAATGTCAAGGGAAAAATGCGCAGATTTGGTACGGAGTGGATCAGGGGCTTGACACCAGTGAGTTGCCCCTATTTCGTTGGGAGTTTATTTGGCATGATTCCTTGACTTGGCAAAAACGGTATTCTTAATTCCTTCCTAATATCAAGATGCTCATTGCTTAATGTGTAGACAGTAGAGGCCTTACAATCTTTGCAAAAGTCCGTGACACAAATCCACATCGATTGCAGGAAGCAATGAACGCACGCACCAGCTCTGTCCCAATGTCTCAGTCCCCAGATTGCTGCTAAGCGACCATACAGGCTTTGTATATGGCCCATGTTTGAACAATGACGTCTCCTCAGATTCGTGCAACAGAAGGATCCAGCCGAGTCACAATGAAGTGCTGCAAAAATGTGCTGTGATTTCCAGAATTTTCCTGAACGTTGCATCGTTTTTATGGCTTTCCAAAGTGTAGAGGACCCCAAAATCCACTGAAACGGCTGAGACGGTCAATTTGAGTCACAACACAGTTGGTTCAGGTTCCTCCGAATTAGGCCGACACACTCAAACATGTAGATGCCCATGAAGCGTATTTCAAGGCCCCAAGCATCACCTGTTCATATCTTCAACAGCCTCACAATGCTATTCGAGAATCTCCAACATTCTCTCCATCCATCGACACCCTGAGCAGGATAGGTCTGTAAGAGTTGCAGGATGGTCCCGTGAAAGTGGATGTTACAACATGTTACAACCACTGAATCAGCCAGCCGCATCTTAGTTGTGCCCAACATTTCTAGACACACTTCAATCAAAATAAGTGATATACCGATAGGAATATCATGTCGTATATACATAGATATGTATCGATTGGGAACATAAAACTAACAATATCTGGGTTGTATCACAAAAGGTGTGCTTGCTTGGAGGACCAATTTGTTGCCTCAAGCCAGCTATCACACATCAACGTCTTCCAAGTCATGTAATTAGGATCGAACATCAAAAGCTTCCATTAACCACAGGGTTGCTTCCAATACCCCAGATACTACTGGGGGAGGGGAATAGGCTATAAATCTAGAGGTGAAATCACCAATACGTTGCAGCAACCCTGCACCTGCGAATGAAAATCGAAGGTCCCACCCCCCACATCGATCTTGGGGATGGGCCCGGACCCGGGCCTCACAAAGGTTGGGGTGATGAAGTCGTTCGTCTCCTGGGAAGTGATGGATGTTTCACTCCATACGTGGCCATGGAGTTAGTTCACTAGTTGGCTAATCCCATGGCCCATCTTGGTACACCCTACCCTTAAAAACAAACTGGCACCAAACAGACCCTGTGACGGCGAGTGACGGCAAGTGCGGCAAGTCCGTTGCCAGCCAGTATGGCAATCAAGTAATAAACATTCCATTCCTTTGGATAATCGATTGCGGATCAATCAATCGCATGAATCCGCATGATAATTATGTGGGAACGATCTGCCGCTCGTTAGAATTTGGTGGTTTCGATACCATCCCAGAACAAATCCACTATATCGTCATGTGAAGACCAGAGCCAGGTAGGGTGGTGAAACCACAGAAACAACATGTTTAACAATATCCTGGTGTTTTTTACATATACCCTCTGGTAATTAAACGTAGCTATTGAAAATGGCCATAGAAATAGTGGATGTTCCCATCAAAAATCGTGATTTCCCATAGCTATGTTAGTTTACCGGCGGGTAATTTCATGTTGCGTATGGAAAATAGAAATGCATAGAAATGCGATTTGTTGAAACCTCCAGCAAATGATCACCATCAATTCCCCAGACATGTTCACAGAACCACCGCCTGGATGGTTGCATCGCCAATGACGACCTGCTGAAATCGAGCCGCAGCTGGATCTATGCCATTAAGCCTACAAAACCCTGCGAGAATAATCCATGATATCCTGTGACCCGAACACTGGATCTATGGAAGCGTACTACTGATCTACTGTACTTAGAAAGATGTTACTATAGAGATCAAACTCATGGTTTCATGTTTGGATATCATCCCCAAATCTTCAAGCTACACGCAGTTGCACATAGAAAGCCATGGCAGCTCAACAATTATTCTGAGATAATGCCACATCAACGTCGGAGCTGAACCCTGGCTCTGTCCCCACCTCAATCACGGGTTCATATGGGTCTGCGTCATCCGCGCGGTAGTTCGGATCCTCCATGAACCAAAAAACAAGGCACCAGGGTGATACTCCCTTCATGACTTCAAAGTGTCACGCTGCATCTTTAAACCTCGGTATAAGCCATAATCGATTGAAAATGATGTTGTGTTTTAATCTTGGCTTTAATTTAATGAAACGGGTAGCTGAAAGCAGCACCAAGAACAGTCACCCTTTTGCAATCCCTACTTCTGTTGCTTTCGTGAAGCAGTTTGTAAATGTTTGTACGCTTGTTTCTTCCTTTGGCTTGGCCTGCCTTGTCTTGAACACAAATCTTTGGCTGCTCCAACATGTCATCCATGTGTACCGTGGTCATTCCAAAACCCTCATTCGATAACCCACCATGACCACCCACATCATTTTGCTAATTAAGTCAGATTTTAGCAGCATATAACATCATTGTTTAATTCCATTCGGTCCATTCGTGTGTTGTAACCCGGCACCCAACATTTCATTCCGATTTCATTCCATGTTCCATGCAACTCCCATCCATTTTCAGCTCCTGGACTAGCTCCCGAATGGCTCGAAAGTTGGAGCTGTACCAGCTCTTGGTGACCAAATCTCCAGCCGCGTTGATGGGCGTGAGCAGAATGTCCTGGCTGCTGAGCCGCTGATGGCTGGAAGGATCTGGGAGGAACTGAGAGATCAACCTTTCCGGCAGAATTGGTGAGAGGTTAAGCCCTCAAGGCCCGGAATAAGGTTTGGTGAAGTGCGTGGTTTCAATCCGAGGAAAATTCATCAAGAATGACAAGAATCTATGCATTACTTCTTCCGTGGTTTCCCCAGTAGCTACCAGTTTCAGGTTGCTGTCAACCCTTCAACCATCTTCAAAGCTTGAACTCAGTTGCTGCTGAGGTTCCCGAATCAACAAATCCATGGCTCAGTCAAGGGAGGCCTGCACGTGGGGATCTTCCAGGTGATGAAACTGATAAAATGAGGAGAAAACTCCGCACTTTTCCTTCATGGAATAATTACAGATTTTTCAGAAAGAAAACATGACTATCAACAGGTATGCCCTGGGTCAAGGTGAAAAGGATAGCCAGAGAGGTGATTCCGAAGATTTCGAAAAGCAATCAATGCATTCAGATTGGACAATGTATGATGCAATGACGCCATGACTCACTCTGACCCAGCCGATGGTTTGGAAGAATCATAGAGAATCCACAAGCCACAACCGAACTCCTGAGTGCTTTGCCTGTACCTTACTGTTGCCGATATTCATACCCTTCGCCGCTCATTTATTTCTTGGAGCTAAACAGTGCAGTGGAACAACTCGTACCTCACCCTGACAACAACACCAAGAGCTTGCTTCCCTCCCAATCCTCCCAACTTTCTTTGGAAGCCCTGCCTCCATTACATGAAGAACACGAGAGGTTGGACGTGTTCCAAAGGCTTGAGACGTAAGCTGCATCACACAGTTTCCACTCAGTTTCCACCTGCCCCTTGGCGAGATTCCAGTGTTTGGAAAACATTCTCTTTGGGCTGGCTCTTAGATCCATGCAGGAGGTGGCTGTGTAGAACTGAAATCGAATTAAATGGTGACAAAACCACTAATATCAATAAGGATGGTAATCATAGGTAATAATAGTAATTGTAGCAAAAATAATAGCAATAGTATCAATCACCCAACCAATACGTGATTGGCATTGACCACCTGACCTCACACTCTGCACCGCAGAAACCCCAGAAACGCTGCCTCCTCTCGCAATGAAGACACTGGCCATGCGTGCGTCCTGTCCCCGGGGCAGTGGTGGCGGACACTTTGAGCCATTGAGAAATGTTGGAACCCAAGTATCCCAAGTATGGTGACAAAGGCCAGTCCGCAAAGCATCAAAGGTCGCTGCAAGGATACTTCCCTTGCCAAAGCTGGCACTATTTCATGGTTTTCCAGTTTGGAGCAGGAAACACAAACAAATTTTGGGATCCCTGCCGCTTGTTGGGTAATTGCAAACCCATTCTTGTTCCTCGCGTTAGTAGATCACAGTATGTCTCACATTTTGTGGGTAAATCCCTAGATGTTTGCAGCGTGATCCCTACATGTTTAATCGTTCTTGTAGGTTGATCCCCAGATCTCTCACAGATTATATCCCCAAAAAATGTCAATCTAGTCCATACTAAAAATGACTTCTTCTATCCCAGGATTCGTACATGTTTTCCAGTTTTGTCTCATTCCTCCCCAGATTTGTCCCATACATCCCGGACCTTCTCCACCAGAGTCTCCAGCACTGTACAACTGGTCCAGAGCCTTGAAGGGGCAAAAACATGTTGGTGGATTTACCAGTGATGGTTAGTAACCCATGAATGAATGGGCTAATATGTGTTTTGATTGATTATGTGAATATGTGGGATTGATTAATGGATTGATCAGTCTGATTATGTTGTTGAATGGTTTTATTGTCCAACCGTGGTTTCAATCGTTCAATGGATTGACTAAAGATGCTGGATTTATTTAGAGGAACTAGGGTAACACCATCGAAAAACGCAATAATCGACTTGGGTTGGATTGAATATGATTTCACCAACAAATTGATGCGGGTATGGAACCAACAATTTCATGGGGATAAAATGGTGCAGTATAGTGGGATATAACGCTAACAATGTGAGATTGGTTTGTCCAAAAATGAGGATTATTACTGATGTTACCCATGAAACAGCAGTGTTGAAAGGGAAAATGATTACCAAGCATTGAATTAAGTGGAATACCCCATCTTAAAAGAAAACCACATCGCGAGAAACACAGCATGATTGCATGAAGAAATATCATCATGATTTAGGATGCTATGAAGTGATATATTTGTATTTGTAGCGGCTGTTTCATACTCACGAGACAGATACTAAACGGGACGATGACCCAAGAAGAGTTTTGACACACCAAAGTCCCCGCTTTGCAAAATGTACTGTAGACGGTCTGACTGGTTTGTGGTTTCGCAGTTTCCACAAACACGAAAACATTGGGCAATTGGAATCAATTTGAATGGGGTTAATCGCCCCAGGTGGGTTTGACTGAAAAAGGGATATCCCCAAATCAAGTGGCTTGTACTCGTGTCTCCATTAAAGGGCGGTTTTGGGGTATACCCTATTTTTGGACAAACCCAAATATAATTGGATATTGTTGGATCATATTGGCTATCCAATTGTACTCCATTGCATCCAACTAATCACTGTAACAAATCATCAACAGGGAATTACCCCATTGTATACATAATAGTATTGACAGATAATTAATATCAACAGATACTATACTCAGTATAATTTTCCACTAAGTATCGCACTAATTGTATATGTATGGTTGGTTTCTCACCCCGGGGGGAAGGCGCTGGCTTTCGCTGCTATCTGAGTGGCGCATCTTCGGGTAAGCGACCGATGTGCAAGGCCTGGAAGATGGTGATGATTGATGATTACTCACATACGAATATATGGGGGTTTCCTAGAATGGTGGTACCCCCAAATCATCTATTTCAATAGGATTTTCCATTATAAACCATCTATTTGGGGGTACCCCCATTTTAGGAAACCACCATATAGTACTGTAATCATTAGTCGTATAATTCTGATTTTAAAGCATGACTGTGATTTTGATTATGATAATGATTTTGATTATGAGTATGATGTTGATCATGATCATCGGGATTAGTCTTATGATCAATTTATTGTTACGTTGGCAATGTTTCTTGATTCAGGAATTGATCCTCACATCCAATACTTGGGAAAAGGCAGTGGCATCTGGCATCATACCAGGGGAGCTTGGCAGAGGGGAACCATGCATAGGTGGCGGTGGCGGGAGAGGCTTCGCAGGACTTCCCAACAGGTGCAATACCTCAAATCGGAAATCAGCTTACCAAATTGTGATTCTACTCCAATCATCCAGCTCATGACCCTTAAACTCCTAGAAAAGGCAGCATGTATTCGAACCCTGCATAAAGCACCATTGTTCATTGTTAGGGGTCTGGCCACTTGTCAATTCTGTCAGCGCGACATATACTTGTCAGTTGCGAGTTAAAGTGTCTTCTATCAATGAACGATTGGACACCGACAGAATTAGACGATGCTGAAAAAAGAAAACTATCATGTGGTTGGGAAACTCATTTCCTTGGGTTCATGCAAAATAGGGAATATGGATAGCCGCAATAGCTGCTGACACTCCCTCCTAACTACCCCCCATTCGCACCTCGGTGATGAGGAGCACCACACTCTCCGGCTGGACGGTCTGGTGCAAGTGGTGGGAATCACCACCAGATCCCAGGTATTTCCGTACGTCATAACAGTCATAACATGTTGTTTGAAAGTCGAATGCCAGTTTTTTGTCGAAACTAGAAGTATAAGTTCATACCATCATATTTATCATCTATACAGTATACAGTCTATACATTGACATGTGGAAAATGCACGATAGTAACAATAGGTATTGGACGTCCGCGTTAGGGTTCAATACTCAAATCCACTGCGCCTCCAGGGTTTGACAGACGGCTGTCTGCAGAGTGCCACGACGCGGTTTCACCTCATCCATGGGAAAGTCTGGTGATGTAACCAATTGGCATTTAATGGGCATCAATGGGGAATATTTCATGGAATATATACGTCTGCATCTATTCACCAGCAAGTATCAGCCAGGTGACTTCGTAAGGCTTTGGTCAGCTCAAAGTCCTTTCTATGGTTAAGACTGTGGAAGCCAAGACCTTGTAATCCCATGTTTCTGGATGTTTCTTTATTCCCAGTTGTGCTTCTGGTATCTTGATGTATCTTGATGTATCTTGTATCATCACTTCCAATCCATTGCTGCTGTGTGTTGCTGTGGCCAATCCCACCACCCTCCTCTCCCCCTGGGTCCCGGGGCCAGCTGGTACAAAGCTCCGCAGATTGCGCCCCTTAAGGCTAGGTCGCTGGGAGTATCCCCACGACACCTGAGGCATAGATGCCAGGAATTTCCAGCCATGTAAGGCAGAATGTGGTAAACCCAATGCCAGAAACCACCTTCAAAATCCCCGTTTTTCATGGGATCTATAAACCCAAATGGCAGGTGTATTTTGGGGTTTACGACATTCTTGAATTTGTCCAAAATATTACCAATAAATGCCAGTTCTTAATATAAAGCGAAGGTAATCAAGAAATAAACAACGGATGGAATGGCGGAACCTACTTTCAAACAAACCCATGGATGTGTCCCTGCATGGGCATCAATGAAAATTGTCTTTTCGATGGGGTAGGGTGGCACGAGGCCCTCAATTTCGAGACACCCCGTACATGCACATGTTGTTCCAAAGTGGGGGACTCTGAAAAGTCATGAAATGAAAAATTCATGAAAAACAAGAATATGTTTAAAACAAAAAACCAGGTCACAGTCCCAAGTTTCACCCATTACCCTTCATCTGACACATTCCTTGGGTGCCCAGACCCTTCAAGGAGCTCTGCCAAAGACCGGAGTCCATCCAGGGCGTACCTGGAAGAATTCCCTGGATGGCTTGAGGTGATACCCCAACGATGTCCTAGTGGCTGGGACTTGTGTTGTTGTGTCTTCTAACTTCGGGACATTTATAAATACATTTGAGTACATCTAAATACATTCAAATACATGTTCCCACTTAAACACATTCAATGAGAACAACAGATTTGCTCACCATTTATTTATTGGATAATACTTGTCCTGACACCAAAGTTATCAAAAAGTATCCAAAAGTCCAAGGATGGGGACAACTGTTCCAGTGATATTCCAACATCTCCTGTCTTGGGTGTCGGTTCTTCCCAGTTGATGCCTCGGGCTAAATTCTGCCGTGTCTGATGCCTAAGTCGTTTGTGTCATGTTTTCCCAGATCATCCCCTAACAGCGTCAAGGTGCGCAGTCCAAACGCCATTCTCCATCAGCTGTGGCCTTGCAAGCTGGGCTGGGAGCTTCATGAAAGCCATTAGGAAATTTGGAGTCATAATCCAAATACTGTGGGATATAGTAAATCATGTATAAAATGTTTGGGAAAATGAAAAATGCTCATTGGGGAACTGAAAATTATCTGAAACCATCAGTTCTCATTGATTTATGATTCAAAAAAATGAAAGGGTCAAGAAGACTCAAAGATTCATGGCGATTATCTTGCATGCATCCATTGCAATGAATCCTCCTCAGAACTGGTCACCTTGTGGTTGCAAGTCAGGTGGTTCAAGAAAATTATATTAATCCAAGGAGGAAGGCTTCAAAAGAAGACCAACAGACCAACAATGCGTGTTGCAAGACCCAGACTTTGTACTGAGCAAGTCCCACCCTGCCAATCAACAGCTCAAAAACCACCCAACGGATCACCAACACTCTTTTTTGAGTTCTACATCACGGATACAAGTCAGACACCATTCGACCACCGGCCGACTTTGGAAGACCCACCGAATCTCCTAAAAAAATTGCCAAACTTCATCTACTTGAGCAGTGTTCAAAACCCAGTGTTGTCCCCACAATCCCCGAACTCATCATCAACCAACAGGGGTTATGAACACTGCTCACTGGTCCAACTTTGATTGGAAATCCATGGAGAAATCCCACCCCTGAGGCGGCCAGCTGATCAGCATGGCACAAAAGGGCTGCCTCAGGGCCGATGGAGTTCCCAACAACCGATTTCCTCTGGGGTGTTTGGGAAATTTCTTGAAATTTGTTGTGAAAATTTATGGACTTTTATGGAAATTGTCTTGAATATGTTCTTAGTTCATTTCTTGGGATTGTGTGGAAATGTATATTGATGTTCTTGCTTTTTTTTGACAAAGCCCTGATGATGATAGCTGCTTTTGACTTGATCGAATCTGCTTGCATCTGCTTGATATCTTCGTTGAACTTTCAATGTTCCTGTCGTCTAAGCGGGGTCTAGAGACTGGTTGCCCTGGACACTTTTGCTTCCAGCTACTGGCAAAGTGGAGATGACAAATTGTTTCATGAGCAAACAAATCAGACAGCGATCAATGACCAACCAGATCTAACCAGTATGATCCTCAGGTCAGACAGTGGATTTGTCCCAGGTTTGCCCATCGATACCGAGACCACACAGCTATCCTGATATGGCAGGCTCTGCTCGATTTCATACGTTTCATCTATCCCGTTCCGGCCAAAAAATGCCAAAAATACATACTGCCAACCTACACCGAATCGTTTTCAAAGATTGTCCCCAGGATAAATCACCCGTTTTGGCACCGAAGATTTCAACCTGCAAATCGAATCCTGCATGATCTCCGGGACCCTTTGGGAAGCCCCGGCTCTCAAAGCAGCCACACCTCCTGCGTGAACGATCCACGCCTGAAAAAGCCACAGACTGGTCAGGACGGTGGCTCAGCGGGCATGATTTAGTAAGAGACTTGTGACTTGGGCGGGTTTTTGCATTCTTTTGCTCATGAGCCAGGAGGTTGGACGAGATGAAACCAACGAGCTAGGCATGAGTGAACCAATTTTAACGAACTCTATGAACATGATGACTTGGCAAACGGTCTAGGCATGACTTAGCTCTGCCATGATGTTGCAAAGTGCTTGGGATGTCTTAGTACGTTCATCAACAGCAAACCTTGGGGATCCTCAAGGCATGGGTTCAAGGTGAAGGCCTGGAAGGCTCTGCAGAATTAAAGTGACGGTGGAGGTTGTGATAGGGATTATTATAACTCTGACAACAATAGCAACCCAGGAATTCTCACTCTAACGTGTATGCGTACATATAACATTATACAGTCTCTATCATCTTCATCATCATTGACATTAACTACCCTTGTTGTCAGTACTACTATTACCATGATGTTCTTTATCAATTATGATAGCAACAATAGGGCGTGTTATCATTGCTTTCATCATGTTTGTATATAGCATATTCCACTTCTCCTCACTTCCCGCAAACTTCCCCAAGCATCGCCTTGGCAGTCTCGCTACCTCTGGCAACCTGCAGTTCCACCCAAAACATGGACGGTTTAGGACCAAATGGGGGTTGCTTAAAACGGGGGGTCCCCAAGTCACCATAGGTTTCAATACTAAGTCATGGTCATCCGTATGTCATATGTCCATGCCTTTGGATGAGTTGGGGGTACCCCCATTCTAGGAAACCTCTAAACATTGCCCAAAATCTGAGTTTCTCTGAGAAAAACATGTTGCAAAGGTAGGCAGCAAACCCCATATATCATTAGTGGCTGGGAGTTTTGGTCGAGTTGATGTCTCGAACAAAAACTCACCTCGTTGTACTAGCTTTCACCCTCCGAAAGAAGGGAGGTTGCAACCGCTTACAACCTGTGTTTTGATATGTTGAATGAGCTAAATGCTTGGACCGTTTAGAATTGCTTCCTTGTTTGCATTCGAGGTTTATAGTGAAATCAACCTCCAGTCTATAAAGAGTTGCTAGAAATGCTGAGAAATGTTCAGGAGACTGAGACTGTCTAAGATAAAGATGTCGCAAGCGTTTGGCATTCGACTTCTCTGGGTATGGCTCAAAATGATTTACCCCAATGAGGGCTTAGCTTGGCTTAAGAGGAGGAATCCACCAGTTGGACCAAGGTGTCAGGGTACACAATTTTTGGACCCAAAATTTTGTGCCCCTGAGTTTGAGTCCACCACCTCGCATGACTCCCATGGCAGCACAAGTTTCTGATCAGACTTTTCCGAGGCCTCAAAACTCTTCAAGTTCATCTTGGACTGCAGAGCTGTCACCACCAGAAAGTGGATTGCCCCATGCGACAATCGATCCATCAGCCAGAACTGCAGCAAATGCATCCTCTGTGGCTTGGATTTTCTGCACATTGTTGAGCTGATCGTTGACTTCGGAGCTGTCACCGCCCCATTCGGGATCGCCCCATGCAACGACGGAGCCATTGGCAAGGATCGCAGCAAAGGCATAATGCCCTGCCTGAACCTGCTGCACATTGATGAGCTGAGCTTGAACTTCGGAGCTATCACCACCAGATTCTGAATCGCCCCATGTAACAAGAGCTCCATCGGCCAAAACAGCAGCAAATGCACTGGATGTGGCCTGAATCTTCTGCACGCCTGTCAGCCGATCTTGAACTTCAGAGCTGTCGCCACCACAGTCTGGATCGCCCCAGGTAACAACCGATCCATCGGCCAAAAGCGCAGCAAATGCACCAGAGGCGGCCTGAATCTGCTGAACACTTGTGAGCCGATCCTGGACTTTAGAGCTATCACCGCCACTGTCCGCATCGCCCCATGTAACAACTGATCCATCTGCCAGGATAGCAGCAAATGCACCATAGTGCGCGGCCTGAATCTCCTGCACACGCTTGAGATTCGCTTGGACTGCAGAGCTGTCACCGCCAGAGCGTGGATTGCCCCATGTGACAACCGATCCATCTTCCAATATTGCTGCAAATGCAGTGTCAGTGGCTTGAATTCGCTGCACATGTCTGAGTTGACTTTGGACTCGAGAGCTGTCAGCGCTCTGTTGGGTACCGCCCCACGCAACAACGGATCCATCATCCAAGATGGCAGCAAATGCATAGCGAGAGGCCTGGAAATGCTGCACGCGTTTGAGCTGATCTTGGACGTCAGAGCTATCACCACCACACTCTGGATCCCCCCAGGTGACAACAGATCCATCAGCCAGAACTGCAGCAAATGCATTCTCTGTTGCTTGAAGCTGCTGCACTTCGTTGAGCTGATCTTGGACTGCAGAGCTGTCGCCACCCAGTTCGGGATCGCCCCATGCAACTACTGATCCGTTGGCCAAAAGCGCAGCAAATGCATAATCCGCTGCCTGAACCTGCTTCACATTCTCGATCTGATCTCGGATTTTAGAGATGTTACCACCACACTCGGGGTCGCCCCAGGCAACAATTCGGTCACCTCCACAGCACCACAAGGCAAAGGCTCTTCGCGTTGCCGCTAGCTGTGCTTCCTGTGCAACCACTGTGAGTTGGGCGCCATCCTGGAAATCAGCTGACAACAATTCGCTGTCAACAAGGATGTGCCCCTCTGCAGTTGCAAGTTTCAAACAGCTCAGTCCAAAGGATTTCTTGACCAAAATCTTCAAGTCCCCTACTTTGGAGGACTTCTGAATTGAAAAGCTCTGACTGCGACCACTTGGCAAAGCTACATGTACTTGAAGCATTCTATCAAGGAGACATCAAATTAGCCTGGAACAGCATCAGTGTTTCTATTGTTTGGAAAAGAACTTGAGCCAAAGTCGGCTCTGACCGGCACATTCTCTGATTGGCACGTTCCTCCAGGAAGTCCTGCGGAATTCTATACCCAGTTTGACATCCATTGGTTTCTGTGAAAAACCATGGAGCTAGGGAGCCCCGACTTGGCAGAAAAAACAGAAATCATTCAGTTGTTTCTTTCCCGGCGAGTGGAGACACCCAAATCCTGAACTCTGCTCATCATCTTGAGCCATCATTTTGGAAATCTGGAAAGCTGGTCAAACCTATAACATCCCATAACCATAATGAAAATACATTCCAATCCCTAATCATACTGCTTGCAAGCACAGTCAAGTGCGTTCATCTTCACCCCAGGCACCAAACTCACATCCCCACCTTGTAGACCATCCAAACCACGTCTTCCACTGCACTCGCGTTGGCCTCAGAGGGTCTACATCAGGTCCTCTTGAACAACCCTGATTTGGACGCCCAGAGATGTACATGGAAACATCCTTACCTGGCACACCCCTATTCCCCCCTTGAATTCGGTCTTCAAAGCCCAAAAACGATGAGTTTCTCTTGATTCCTCTAGTGAGGAACTGCCAAAGATCCCACAAGAATAGCACCTCTTAGGTGCAACAAAACCATGGCCTTGAAGCGTCCCCCAACACTCAAAACCTGCACTTGATCAGCGCCCACTGCGCCTTGGTACTTTGTCTCAAGGCGGTCAGCAAAAACTCCACGCAACGCTGGCCATATGCCTGGCTTAAGCCAAGGGGCACACTTCGCAAACAGGTCACCTATGTTATCGTTATATATGGTGGTTGAACGAAAAGTACTTGGGAAATTGGATGAAATTGGGGTGAAATTGGATACTTTACCCTCCAAAGAAGCGTTTCTTTCTGGCATTTGTGCTTTTGACCCTGGGAACGCTTACATGAAATGAGAAATGCATGTAAGCCAGACTAAAAAGGATAGGGTTTTAGGCTGGCCAGGGCCACAGGTGGTACAACAAATAAATTGCGTATACTGTGAGTGCGCGCGTATATAAATACTTCACTGCAAACCCACAGGTGAGCGTGGGTACCGAATTCAGGACATCCCATATCAATTGATGCATTCACCTTTTCTTGGCTGTCTGTTACGGTGAATTTTCCAGAACAAGATTCGATCAAATGGAAAGCGCAACCAGAAACCCAATTTGTTGAGCTAGCTGTACGGCCCCAAATTGGTCAAAATCTGGTAAGCTCTCTACTTGGGTCTGCGATCTTTTTGGAGGGCCACAATCCTCCGCCACTGCCAAGTCCCAGCCTCGCACTGCGCCAATGCCTCATGTGCAACCTCAGATTCTTCGGGCCCAGCCAGAATCCGCAGTTTGAAGCCGTACCTAAGGGTTTAGGGAATTCCAATTCTATCTATCTGCAGACACATTTACTTCATCCGGTATGATGTTATGTCATTCTTATGTCAATATCTTCTGTGCGTGCGCCTACACTGTCATAGACCTGCACTGGCTGTAGGAGACGACCCCAATCCCCGGTCCTAACTTTGGATTACTGCAGGTCATGAGCCTCATGTTCGAGATCAGAACTGAGAACTGGGTCAGAAGATGCTTCCAAGAACATGCTACCATTGCTGTTTATATACTCATCTTATATTATTTGTTGCATAATTACCAGCAACAGCAAAAGACACATGATCACCTGTAAGGTTGTCGAAGGTCTCAGGTGTCCGCTGCAAAGCTTCAACCTATTTCAATCCTTACAGCTTAAAAACTCATGGTAAGGCTGGTACTGGTAAGGCTGCGCCACCTCTTTCTGTAGGAAGTTGAATGTGGTAATAACGGTAAAGTAATATGGTAATGAAATGTGGTCTAATGGTCTAAACTTGATTTTCCTCTGAAAAGTCAAGATCTTCCATTGCCGCTTCAAATACCTGTGGGTTTTAGATTTCTGGAGGATCTTTAGGGTGTCAAACTGGGCAAATGAAGCGACAAATCAGACATTTTATGATACCCTCTGGTAAACTAACATAGCTATTGAAAATTGCCATTTATACTGGATGTTCCCATTAAAAATTGAGATTTTCCATAGTTATGTTAGTTCACCAGAGGCTAGTTCCATGGACCAATATGCTAGGCTTTCCCAGTGCATAGATGGAACCCAGAAATGCAGGAATGCTATGACCAGCTGCCTGCAGCGATGCGGATCGTAACTCATCGTGCTGGACCTGGCAGGGTTTTGGATGGGGTAACCATTGTTTATTTCCTGGAAGACGATCTGCAACTAGGAAGTGGCGAAATGTCCACAGTATCTGTGCAATATTCATACAAAATTGACTTCCTCATAATAGATCATTGAATCCCCACTAAGCTGGAAATCCCAATTTTGATCTGATCCATATTGGGCTGGTTGGCCCCATCCGTGTTTTTGGTTGGTGAATCATAGTGAATCCCACCCTCTTTTGAGGTTGGTATAGGGTTTGGTAGAGAAATTACTAAGATCACTGGTTAGTTGCCATTTCCCCTACCAAAAATGATTGGGACTGACCCCAATTTTCACAGTCTTGGATGTAGCCTTTTTTGTTGAAACCATGACGCACCCTGCTGTTCACCACAAAATAGCTGCTGAAAAAATGTTTGTGCCATATAGAACATATACCGATTTGTCTGAAAATTGGGTACCCCTGAATCTGATGGTTTACCATATCACAATATCATATGTTCCTGTAGCAAAATAGCGCTTTATTTACGTATACCCCATTTTCCGACACACCCACAGGAACCCCGCACCATTCACACCTTCCAAGTCCTCTTGACCCCAGTCCCACCGCCATATCCCACCTGGCCAGCCACGCTGGCAAACTGCGCAACAGCTCTTAGGGCGCTCTGGGCGCGGTCCTGGACGTATCATTGTGCCCAAAACTTGGTTGGCCAACCACAATTACTACCCTGGTTGTTTCACAATTTGCTATGGAAGTGGCCAACGTTATCTTAAATTGCCGGAGGGTATAATTCTACATGTAGCAACCCAAAAAAAGATTGAATTGATTTTAGTGACATCCTGCTGGAATGGCGGCAAATCATTGGTCCATCTTTGTGGGGGCTACTATGTGTACAGGATATTGAATGTACCAACCGCACTGAGAGTAAATGATGTTGGATATGATGGGTGGGATACAAGGAAATATACTGGGCATATAACATCATATAAATAACAATATGGTCTATTATGGGGTATTTGGGTTTGATTGAAAATGGCAATGCGCCCACTCCTTAAATGAGCATCCGAGGAAAGGGAACTGGCTAACTGGCCAAAAACCCACGTCTAACCTGGCACATCCCCTTCAAAGGGCTACAAACCCACGTACTACTCGGAGTGCACGGCCAAGTAGGTTTTGTCAAAAGGTGGAGATATCATGAGATATCTCCAAAGTGGCTAGTGAAATGGGCGAATACGATGATAAATAATAAACCATGAAAGTTTTGGGTGTCCAAATTTCAAGACACACCCGCTACTTGCAACGGAGTATAGTCATGAGCCTGTCAGCGGAATAGCTGTGTGATGTTGTGTACTGTAGACTTGAGTGATCATCCCACCTAGTGACTTGTTTCAAGATTGCCGCGGACCTTCTATCAAAACATGTTCTGTCATATCACCAGGGTCAATAGTAGTTTCCATGGGCTAAATTTCATGTGAGCTCCCCATTAGAATAAACTTCTCGGGCTATCCTGAGTGCAACCTCGGGATCCTCCAAAGATGTCCCACTGAAAAAAGTCGTTCGCTTGGACAACAAAATGATTGCACTTTGATCTCGCCACCTGGTCAGGTAAGTAAATCCAAAGGAACCTTTGGAAGAAAAGATCACTCCGAGAAGGACCCCGACTTAGATCCAGAGCGAAATCTGGCCGCAACAATCAGAAAGTGGTACAGCAAATCAACTGCCCAGGTGACAATTGCCCAGGTGACACGCACCGCACCACTTTTTTCTCCTCCGAAGATTGTGCCAGCAGTCTGCAGTTTCTTGAGGTCTTTCCTTGTCAGAGCCAGTCCAATCCTTCCCTTGTTCCTTGCTTGCTTGCGGACTGGCGGCAACTACAAAACGATGATCATGAGATGTTATTGTGCATACATGCGTATCTGTCGATGATTGTCGATGTGTGCTATTAACGATAAAACGCTGTTAGCTGGCGATGCTGAAAGTCAATTTGGGCAAAAACTTGATCAAGGTGGACAGAGCTGTATCATGATCTATTTATGGCCGCTACGATCCCCCCTACCAATAAACACAAATAAATACAAACACTTTCAATCTTTTGAAGTTGCAAGGTTCTCGTGGAGAATCTGCGCATCAAGTTTCAAGCCCTTCAATAAGTCCAAAGCAGCTGCTTGAACGTTCGTCCTATCCCAGGCTTGCCATGACTTGCCATAGCCAGTGATCACGATGCAGTCCAACCTGTCGCTGACTTCCAGGCGCTTGGCGACAGTCGTGGACAACCACCACTGCAGTGTGAGTCGGGCTGCTCCTTCCGAGTGGTCATGGAGATCAACCTTCAGATCTTCAAAAACTGACGATCCCTGCAGAATTTTCAGCAAACCATGCTGGAAGATATGTCCGCCAAGACTGGTGCCGCCGATTTCTGTGCAGTCTAGCAACGCATTGTAGGTGACGATGTTTGGCAAGAGTTTTGCACCAGGCATGGCCTCAAACAAGTTCAGTGCCTGCTGCCATTGACCACCCTTCTCGCAAGCACTGATGGTAGCACTGTGGCTGATGACATCTGGGGCCACTTTGGCTTTCAGCATTGCCTCAAACACATTCAATGCCTGCTGCCATTCACCACACTTCTCAGCAGCACTGATGGCAGCGTTGTAGCTGATGACATTTGGGGCCACCTTGGCTTTGGGCATTAAATCAAACAAATTCAGTGCCTGCTGCCATTGACCACCCTTCTCGCAAGCACTGATGGTAGCACTGTGGCTGATGACATCTGGGGCCACTTTGGCTTTCTGCATTGCCTCAAACAAGTTCAATGCCTGCTGCCATTCACCGCACTTCTCAGAAGCACTGATGGCAGCGTTGTAGCTGATGACATTTGGGGCTACTTTGGCTTTCTGCATTGCCTCAAACAAGATCAATCCCTTCTGCCATTGACCACCCTTCTGACAAGCACTGATGACAGCACTGTAGCTGATGACTGTTGGGGCCACGTTGGCTTTCGGCATTCCCTCAAAGAAACTCAGTGCCTGCTGCCACTGACCGCCCCTTTCACAAGCACTGATAGTAGCATTGTAGCTGATGACATCTGGGGCCACTTTGGCTTGCGGCATTGAATCAAACAGATTCAATGCCTGCTGCCATTGAGCACCCTTCTGGCAAGCACTGATGGCAGCATTGTAGTGAATAACGTTCTTCCTTGCTTTTGCCTCAGGCATCTTGTTCAAGAGCCAGCACGCATGTTGCCACAGCTTTGACCTTCCACAAGTAGAAATCCCAATTGTGAAGTCCGGCTCGGTCAGAGGAAAGCTTTGATTTTGGATCGCAGCATCAAACGCTTCAATGATCAACTCAGGATGTCCCTTCTCCGCGAGTATCTTCAGAGTTTTCTGAAAATTTTCTCTGGTCAGTTTCAGTCTTCCAAGATTTGGGATGACAAGTTCTGACTTTGAATTCTTTCTATCTGCTGGCCGTTTCCGTTGACTTGCGATGGACTTCCACCTCCTCCGATACCAGGTCAGGCGACCTGCACGATGAAGCATGGCTCACCGCAGGGGTTCAGCTGACTTGGCGCTTTTTTGGTAGATGCAGTGGCAGCAGCGGATTGGAAATACATTGGGTTCATCATGATTCTCCCCCCGAAAATTGCAAGTTTAGATGTCTCTCTCAGTTTTGGACAAAGGCATGTGGAAATTAATTAGAATTAATCAATATGAACGCATATGAAATTGCCGGAACATCACGGAACTTTGTATTGGAGAGGTGGCATGCATACAACGTTGGATTCTTGTGTCCCTTGATGTCCCTTGTCTACGAGTACAACCAAAAAGAATCAAAAAGATATGCTTCTGAGGTCCAAGTTTGAGACACAACTGGAATGCAGAAGACCAAGTCTTTGCCTATCCATCAGGGTCAAATGGTTGGGAAGTGGAGGATCCCAAATAATAAGCGAGTTGCTTCTGGGTTTTAAGGATGTCCTTTTACTGAAATAGTGGTAAATCACTTTCTATCTTTCTTGGGTGGATCTACACATTGTATAAACCAAACCAAACTAAACCACACTGAGGGTCAATGGTTCATGTAGTTGGATACGGTGGGTGGGATACAATGGGCATATAACGTGCATATCATATAGCTATCAATATGGGATATATCATATGGGCTTGATTGAACATGGGGATACATCCACTACTTCGATGTGCATCCCAGGAAGGGGCTCTGGATAACAATCTATGTTTAACTGGATACATCGCATACATATAACGGAGTTGCAAATCCGTTTACTACTGGGAATGCACGTCCAACTAGGTTGTGCCAAAGGTGGAGACACCTCCAAAGTGGCCATCAAACTGCGGGAATACGATCCTAAACCATGACAGTTTTGGGATTCCAATCCAAATGAATAATTTTGAGACAAACTACTGCCAAAAGATGAGCCTTTCAGTGGAATCGCCGTCTCATGTTGTATACTTAGTTGACGATCCCACCCAGTGACTTGTTTCAAGATGCTTACGAACCATCTATCAAACATGTTCTGTCATATTGATCTATTCACCAGGTCGGGTAAATCCGAAAGGACCTCTGTAGGAAGGATCACTATGAGAAGGACCCCAACTTAGATCCAGAGCCAAAGCCTGAACCAGCTTGGTTCTTTTCTGATGCATCCTAAACACGTGACAACTGCTCAGGCGAAGCGCACCATGTTTTGCTTTTCCAAAGATCGTGCCCGCTCTCTGCAGTTTCTTGAGGTCTTTCTTTGTCAGAGTCAGTCCAATCCTTCCTTTGTTCCTTGCTTGCCGGGGGCTGTGACAAAAAAACAATGACAATGATAGTAATAAGTGATATACATAACGATATATCGATCTAATTGTCTGTTTGCGTCTTCTGCTTAGAAAAATGCGCTGCTAGTTGGCGATGCTGAAAGTCAATTTGGACACACAACTGATCAAGGTGGACTGCGCTGTATCATGGCGTATCTGTCCTTGATATCGTTTGCTAATATTTGCTATAAGCTGATTTTTTATGTCCGATAGGACCCCGACCTGCAGCCCAATAAACACACCTACAGCAGTTTTAAAAAGTACGTTGTAAGTTGCAAGGTTCTCTGGGAGAATCTGCGCATCGAGTTTCAAGCCCTGCAATAAGTCCAAAGCAGCTGCTTGGACGTCCGACGTATTCCAGGCTGGCCGTGACTTGCCATAGCCGGTGACCACGATGCAGTCCAATCTGTGGCTGACTTTCAGGTGCTTGGCGACAGTTGTGGACAACCACCACTGCAGTGTGAGTCGAGCTGCCCCTTCCGAGAGGCCATGGAGATCAACCTTGAGATCTTCAAAATCTGACGATCCCTGCAGAATTTTCAGCAAACCATGCTGGAAGATATGTCCCCCAAGACTTTTGCTGCCGCCGATTTCTGGGCAGTCTAGCAACGCATTGTAGGTGACGATGTTGGGCACGAGCTTTGAACCAATAAAGGCCTCGAACAAGTTCAATGCCTGCTGCCACTGACCACCATTCCCGCAAGCACTGATGGTAGCAGTGTAGCTGGTGGCATCTGGTGCCACTTTCACTTTCGGCATTGAATCAAACACCTTCAATGCCTGCTGCCATTGAAACCCCTTATCGCATGCACTGATGGCAGCATTGTAGCTGAAGTCATTTGGGGCGACTTTGGCTTTCGGCATTGAATCAAACAACTTCAATGCCTGCTGCCATTGACCACCCTTCCTGCAAGCACTGATGGTAGCGGTGTAGGTGGTGGCATCTGGTGCCACTTTGGTTTTCGGCATTGAATCAAACAACTTCAATGCCTGCTGCCATTGACCACCATTCCCGCAAGCACTGATGGTAGCGGTGTAGGTGATGGCATCTGGGGCCACTTTGGTTTTCGGCATTGAATCAAACAACTTCNGCAAGCACTGATGGTAGCGGTGTAGGTGATGGCATCTGGGGCCACTTTGGTTTTCGGCATTGAATCAAACAACTTCAATGCCTGCTGCCATTGAAACCCTTTCTCACATGCACTGATGGCAGCGTTGTAGCTGATGGCATCTGGTGCCACTTTGGCTTTTGGCATTGCCTCAAACAACTTCAATGCCTGCTGCCATTGAAACCCCTTCTCGCATGCACTGATGGCAGCGTTGTAGCTGAAGTCATTTGGGGCGACTTTGNTCAATGCCTGCTGCCATTGAAACCCCTTCTCGCATGCACTGATGGCAGCGTTGTAGCTGAAGTCATTTGGGGCGACTTTGGCTTTCGGCATTGAATCAAACAATTTCAATGCTTGCTGCCATTGACCACCATTCCCGCAAGCACTGATGGTAGCGGTGTAGGTGATGGCATCTGGGGCCACTTTGGCTTTCGGCATTGCCTCAAACACATTC
>BGPT01001889.1:95100-119281 GCA_003297045.1 Symbiodinium sp. clade C Y103
TGCTGCCATTGACCACCATTCCCGCAAGCACTGATGGTAGCGGTGTAGGTGATGGCATCTGGGGCCACTTTGGCTTTCGGCATTGCCTCAAACACATTCAATGCCTGCTGCCATTGACCACCCTTTTCACAAGCACTGATAGTAGCATTGTAGCTGAAGTCATTTGGGGCGACTTTGGCTTTCAGCATTGAATCAAACAATTTCAATGCTTGCTGCCATTGACCACCATTCCCGCAAGCACTGATGGTAGCGGTGTAGGTNATTTGGGGCGACTTTGGCTTTCAGCATTGAATCAAACAATTTCAATGCTTGCTGCCATTGACCACCATTCCCGCAAGCACTGATGGTAGCGGTGTAGGTAAAAACGTTCTTCTTTGTCTTTGCCTCAGGCATCATGTTTAAGAGGAAGCACGCATGTTGCCACAGCTCTGACCTTCCACAAGTAGAAATCCCAAGCGTGAAGTCTTGTTCATTCAGACTAAAGCTCTGATTTTGGATGGCAACAGCAATCGCTTCACTGATCAACTCAGGATGTCCCTCCTCAGCGAGTACCTTTAGAGTCTTCTGAAAATTTCCTCTGGTCAGGTTCAGTCTTTCAAGCTTCTGGATGACCAATTCAGTATTTGAACCCTTCCTATCTGGCCATGTCTGTTTTTTGGCGACGGACTTCCACCTCCTCCGATACCAGTTCAGGTGAACGGCGGGAGTGCAACGCAGCATAGTACTTGGCGCATGCCCTGGAATTCAGCTGCGTACTGGGCGCTTCTTAATCCAGCAAACGCAGCGGCAGCAGTGGCATACATCTGAAATTGTATGGACAATTATGGAAATGTATATTCTAGATAGGTTTATCCAGACATAGTGGACACCCCAAATTAGCAATTGTGCAATGATTTGACTGAGAAAATTGGAATGAATGAATAAACCATTGGATTTGGGGGTACCCTGTTCTTGGGCAAAATCATTTCCATTGACGAAGTGCTGTGGGTAAAAAAATTGATCAGCGGTTGTAGAGTTCAGGGGAAAAAAAGTATGGTCCTGCGCCCAAATTTTGGCTTGGTTTGAGAATTGTTTGGGAGTTCCAAGTTCGAGACACAGCTGGAATCAACAAAATCAAGTCTTTGCCTATCAACTGGGGCCAAATGATTTGGGAAGTGGAGGATCTTCCTAATAAATCCAAGTTTTGTTGGAATTGTGAGCTCGTTTCGTCTGGCTATCCGAATCCTTCCCAGTTGGACTTGCTGAATCCCCAAGATCTCCCAGCTTCAGGGGGGTTTACAACCCATCGTCGACCAACCTGGCCCACCCTTCCCGCAAGGGCTGCGTCCTCGGAGGAGGAAACTATGCACATGGCATGCGAAGCCAGAGCTTCTACTTAAAACGCGAAGCCAACACGCCGCAGTGTGCTGTGGGGACTGGGGCCCTATGGCTGAGGCCCAACACGTGACCGATGTCGACTGCTTTTTGTTTCGGGCATATCCAGGGTCACCAATCTCCCCCCCTGGGCTACAAGAAATGGGCTAAGAAATGCTCAGAATCAAACATGCTCAAAAGTGAAATACTGTTGTTCCATGATGTTCTATCTAGACTCATCATGACTCATCAGCTTCTGTCCATGCTGATACGCTTCTTCCTGAGCATTGGAACGGCAAGAGGGCGGACGGAATCTTCGGACCTCAACCTACAACTGCTTGACCTTCGAGATTGGTTGAATTATGGGGATGATCCAACATAACAACATCGGTTTGGGCAGGCCTTGACGATACATAAAACATGATTGGGAAGCGTGGATGGACCCATTGTGCACTCTGCGATCTACTCTGCTGGATTGATTATCAAATCTGTGATAATGTGACTATGTCAGCTGCTGATAAAGGATGATAAAGCTGCATTACCACTGCCATTGGGACAACACAAGATCATCCAACAAGTTGCACTGCTCTGGGATCTTTCCACACTTGTCATTCGTGTCCTGCCTTGGTGCAACTCTGGGATGTACCAAGTGCCATCTTTGGATCCACCACAGCGGCTGGTGTGTTGAAGCTCTTTTCAATCCACATTTGAAGCAACCAGTCTCAGCCTCACTTCTCACACAGCTCCTGGCGCGTCCCATCCATGGTGTGATGGGCTAAAGAAATCTAATAAAGAAGGAGTTTGAAACCGAAGGATTCATCGAATTCTGAATCGGATTGGTTTCTCTTGAAGATACATGTTGGTGAGGTCTTGCAGGGAAAGGACATTGAAGGGACGCGTTGGCAACTACCCCTCTAGCGGTGACCTGAATGACGTCTTTGTCCATCCCCGAGGAGAAATCTATCAACAATTGACAAATGAGCTTGTATATAAGGCACTCAAAATGAAAATGGTTGATCATAATGTTCCTAGTACACAAAAAATGGCCGTTCACTGGGCCAATCATAGGGGGCTTAGTAATGATTAGTCGCCCATACCCAAGTCACCCAAGTGAACATCTCCTTCGTCCCAGCCACGATGACTGTTTGAGTATCATCAGTTTGAGCATGGGCGCCTCTGCCCAGTCCACCCATCCCTTGCAGCCTGGTGATTTTGGAGCTAAGAACTGGAAGTAGGGGCTACCAGCATAGGGCCTCAGAAAAGTTCACGAAACTGAGAGGTCCCTCGAAAAGATTGCACCTGTAGATCTTCTGTTGTGTCAAATGCCACAAGGTCAGGTATTCTTTGCCTCATGACCACAACTAATTCCCGCAAGGGATCTGGCTGGAAGACCTGAAAAGATGCAGGTCTAACTGGAGGCCTGCCCTCTTGAGTCACACAGACCATGGCCTCAGACTTAACGCTTCAAGTGTCTGGCTCAATGCGAAACCATTGCTGCGCCACCCACTTCTCACCTTCGGAAGGGACGGCGATTTTGCAGTGACACCGACATCACATGGTGAACACAGAGAAATGCAAGTGCTTCGAGCAACACGGAGCTCGAATGGAGTGTGCTTTACAAGCACCCTGTGAATGCTCCACTCGAATGATTCGAATTGGGGGAAAGCAAAGGGCTTGGGTGTAGGCACAGTTTCAAAACAGTTCTTATGGCTAGAGTCAACATAAAACTCGACCATTGATGGTCGTGGACTGTATCTACCCAGTTGTACTGGTTACCTTCCGGTGATCCAACTTGGGAGGAGCTCCATGTTTCATTGCAAAAACATCTATAATACACGCTCTCTCTCTCTCTCTCTCTCACATTGCGCACAGTCGTTACGCTGTTCTCGACGGCCGACCACTGCAGAAACATCATATAAATCATATAATACACGGATATTGATTAAATGATTGCCAGGTTCGATAGCAGAGGGAGGGTAGATCCAAGATTTCCAGCAGGTCTCGAACCCATTGGCACCTTCACGAACCGGACAGGAGCCATGCATCGACAGAGAGTTGTGCCTCGAAGGATGTGCAGCGTTCTGCAGTTCGTGATACCGATCATGGTCAGTCCCTGCCATGCTACCTTTACTTGTGGGCACGGGCAGTGCCCAGAAATATCCGTAAAATTCGAGAAACACCTGTATTATATATATAATATAATATAATATATATATATATACTGACACATTGATGATGGGGATAACATGATATAAGAACATACTGTGTGATTCAATGTGCACAGTGCATGTAACTACAGTAACAACAACTAGGGCCATGAGTATTCGGTTGATTCTTTCTCTCCACACCGCAGAAATGCTCGCCATTGGGCGTTGTCCTCCAACCAAAGTAACTGCAAGCCAAACCACAATCTGCATCCCCGAAGAAGGAAGCCAAAAATGTTTGCATTTCCAGCTGGGCAACTCTACCGTATCGGATCACAAGATCTGCACCTGCCCCAGGTTGCAACCTTTGCAGCCTAGGCTTGACCTTACCACATCCAGAGACACAGCCCCACCCATTCCCCAGCTTGAGCTGCCCGGACTGGCCATCCAGATTATGCGAGTAGAAGATGACCGCCTGTCCTTTCTGACCTCGAACCTTGGTCCAGGCATAGGGATCGATCCCCCGTGAAGAATCATGGTTCCAAAAACCAAAAATCAGAAGCCCCAAGAAAAACTAAAAAAATACATGCAAAAACATACCTAGCCGCAGGATGAAGCACCTGAGCATGAGTCAGAATTGTGTTTCCCCAAAATTGGATAGTTGATTGAATCCCAAAACTTACACAACGTTGTCCAAAGCTGACCCCAAAATCTGTGGGCTCGTCAGGTTTTCATCCATTTCCCTTCATTTACTGCGGACAGAATCTCTTTCTGCCTGAGATGCGGGCCCAAAATCCCTTGCCTTCTCCTGTGACCAGCTCCTGGCTGCCGGGCACATCATCTTGGAAGACTTCAGGGCCAGGTGCTGCTTTTGGTCTCGAAATGAATAGATGAAGCCTGATCAAGGCTCAACATCAAGCTGAAAGACTGTTGCTTCAAAAACATAACTCATACCATCCCAGCAGTGTATAATCATTTTTGATTTGGCAGTGGCCATGACATGTCAACCCAAGCTTTGATGATGAGAGAAACTTCGCAACTCCCATGACGGAACGCTGCCAAAAACACACAGAAGACCTTGGTGTCCAGTCCTCCAGGCGATTGCAACACACTTCAAAACCATCCACCTGAAAGCAGCAATTGCAGCTGTTGCCAGCTGTTGCCACCATTCCCAGCTACAGCTATGCGTGTGTTAACTGCAGATGGGGATATGTCTTAGATGCAAGCTCTAGTCCTACAGTAGTGAAGGTCGGGAGCATAAAACCATCATGAAATGTATGCGCTTCACGGAAGTCAACAAAGATGATTGGATTCTCAAGTATTTGAATCTAGGTAATCCACAGAAAGAAGAACATACAGTACTTGCAATGAATGGTTTCCAAAGTTAAGCAGGAATTGACCCTTGGCGGGTGAATTGGAAGTAATTTTGAGTGGCTTCCAAACGCAAAGGGCAAAAGCCTTGAAAGGTCGGTTATGACAGTGCAAAGGGAAAGGATTTGATCTTCAATACAGGCAAAACCATTCCCAAACAATGGTTGAATGCTGATGCCACTGGTGTTGGATATTGGTGCTAGGAGATGCCAAGTCAGCTCTCCCGATTGATGTGAAAGGGATTCCGTCAGGAAGGTAACCAGCAACGAACGGGTCACAATCGATTTGCACCCCACATGGGAATGGCATGCAATGGATCTGGTTTCTGTTGCCTCAAGGGTTGGCCATTCAAGAACTTGCTGAAAAATCCATCCCTAAATGACCTATCCAGTCTCCACAACTAGGCCACTTTGAATCTGTTGTCCCCTTGGTACTGCACGGTGCCCCCTTTGGGGTTACGCGATGCAACCAGCCCCGCCTGACACCTTTGGTGCTTGGGGAAGATGGTTTCCCCACCCGCCTGGCGTACGCATGCAAGTTCTCCTTGATAGACTTTTCTAAGGGTGTTGGGGTGGATGTACCCGCTGGTAGTTTGACGTAGCTCTGGAAAATCATAAAAATAACAGGCAATTCTACGCACTTCATCTATAAATGGAGCAGTTTCCATGGCTATATTGTTGTACTGGAGAGTACGGTGACGAGCCACAATCATCCAGCTAGGGTCGTTTTATTGCCAAATCAACATGGTGTTTTTTACACATCAACCCCCGAATAAGGATCTTCAACCGTGAGTGTCAAGGATGCAAGGAGACAGACAGTTACAGTACCAAAGTTGAGCCCTCTCCAATTGGCCGACATAGCAATTTAGAAATCCGCCTGCTGGGTCGTGCAAAATAGCAGAACCATGCAAGCAAAGCACATAAAACTACGCAGGGGAAAAAAAAAAACTAGAACCACATCCCATGAAAATTGATTGGACAAAAATCGAAAATCATCTGACTTTTCATCAATTTCCATCAACATCCCATAGTTGCTCCAACCCCTCACCAGATCAGCTCCAGCCTCTGGGGGGTCCAAGTAGACCAAGACCGTGACAGCTCGTCTCACGCCCTGCAACCTCAGCAACGTCTTGGGGGTGGCACAAGAGGAGGTTCACCATGGCAAACCCAGTGCCGTAAACCTCCAAATTGGGGATGGTTTATATTTATACTGGTTTTTATCACCCACTATGGCAGAATTGGGGATAAGGCGATACTTATGGATAGTATATTTTTGGGTCTACCGTAGGTTTACAAATTCCACATGATTGGTTATCAAAATGCTTTCCTCATAGAAACCGCTGATCATATTTCAACCAACCGACAGTCCCAGCAACGGTTCCGAATCAAAGTGCGTCTGGTAGAACTGACCTTTCTGATAGCGACCCACCTGGAGGCGTGCAGATTTTCCAGTGAGGCTCATCGTCTAGGGAGGCCACAAAAAACAGGATCCTCCGCCGTCAAAAACCTTCCACCTGATCTGAAAGTGTCCATCTTTGAACGTCTTTAAATCATTTAAATCCAGGAATTTTCAAAAGGGCAAGAATCACAAACCCCTGGAAAAATGAGGTTCACTTTGGAAAGCGGCCGTGTTTCGGCTAGCTGCTACAGTAGGCGGGTTCGTCCAAAAAAAAAGGGTTCTGAATGGTTCCCAAATCTGATGGGTTGACAATGTGTTTTCACCGTTCAAAAAAATATATATCGGGACACATCCCCCATTCCCGGAGAAATCCAGATGTTAAAGGCGCTGGTAAATACTCCTCTGATGACTTTGGTGCGCCCCTGAAAATATTTGTCTCAGCGTGGATCATCACCCTAAAAACAGGGAGAAAGCAAAGAATACCTTCTGGTAATCAAACATGGCCTGCCACAAAAATCTTCCCTTTGATGTTGTTTTTTTCCCATTTAAACGTCTGTTTAGTTCGGGGAATTTGCCATGTTTGAGTTGTATACGTTGTATATAGATTTGAAACCACCAAGCAGTCCCTCTCTTGATGACACCCCACAACCCGCTGAATCCGCTGACCTGCAAAGGCTCTGCATGTCCCATCGGCACCCGCGCGATGCGATGCATACGCTGGACGATGTCAAGGACAAGGGGGTCCTGAGGGAGACCCACCAGACGTGCTCCCAACATTGAACTCCAAAGAATGTTGAAAAATTGAAAGAACAACTGTAAAAAAATAATTCTTGGTTTGGAAGATTCTTGCAGATGATCTTCGAGTTGGGAATTGCATTTGTTGGGATTCCATCGTAGAATTCGAAGATTTTCAGGGATACGGCAACCAGGAAAGAATGAAGCTGTGCACTGACACGCAAGGCTGGTACGGTCATGCAATCATCATTGTCTATCATTGAGAATTCCATTGTGGGCCCTATGGGTGCGTGTGCTTTTGTATTTGAACCGCTTGGAACCAATGGACAAACCGCCAATTTTAGGAACTAGATTGATGCCGGTTGGAATTGAGGATATAGGGTACCAATAATTTATTCGCACGAATCACTGAAGAGATGGATCATTTCTGCTCCCCTTGTGTCATGTTGCCTTCGCCAAAAGTCTATCAGGCGACCCCTCCGCGAACATCTGGATCAGCCTAACTACTAGCCCTAATTTCATCCTTGTAGTGCTCAGCACGGTCCAGGTAGAATTGCGAATTGGTGCGCACTTTGTCAAGGTAAGCCGCACCTGGGGCTGGAATCGGCCGGCTACAACTATACATCAGGGGTCACTTAGGTGGTACTATGAGCTCAATGAATGTGGGTCCACTTGGAAATGCCAGGGCTTCCTTTTTGCAAAGAAAGAACATTTTTTGAGGGGAACGTAATAGCTTTGTGCCAAAGCCCGCCATTGTCGGCGCATTCACCCCTTGGGAAGCTCCTAGCTGGAATAAAACCAAAAAGATCACAGGTCGCCCTAGGAAATGAGAGCCAAGCTCATTGTTTTGGTCTTGCACACTGAATTTCATTCTTCCTTTCCCGAATGTGAAATCCCCACGGGCCACCTTGCAACAGCCGAGAACCAAAACCGATGCCTGTGCTGCGATTGATGGTTTCGGCGTGGTGCAAGTGCGGCCGCGCTAAGTCTTTGAGCGCCTGGCGTTAGCAGATGGATCAGGCGGCAAGAGACTGGATCTGAACGAGGCAATCCAAGGGACACAGCAACCACGGAGGATGCCACTGCTTTCGAATATGAACATGGAGAAGAAAATGATTATGGAGAAGGATGAGGAGGAGGAGGAGGAGGAGGAGGAGGAAGAGCATTGCGATGATCGAGGACCAGATGTATGGTAATGAGGCTCGTAGTGAGAAAAACTTTCAGAGTGAAGCTGCCCCGGGAACGGCCATAAATCCACCCCCGCCATGACAGGATTTAGCCCAGGAGTGATTCATCCACATATCCAAAGCAGCTCACCAACGACGGCACCAAAATGGGGGCCTCGCACTCCTCCTCTGAGAGAAACCTGTGGCACAGGGGCGCATCTGAGCACAAAGATGTAAATGGGCCAGGCTTTTGGAGGGTGTCAGATGACTATGCTGTAACCACATAGTGGCCATCTCGGGTTTGTCTGAAAATAAGGTACCCCAAAATCCACTGGTTGATCAGTATTTTCATGTACTTTCCCTACTAAAATGGCCATGACCGGGGGGTAAACCCCCTCTTTCCAGACCAAGCCATGTGGCTCGACGTTTCCGATCGCCCTGCCTGTCCACCACCAGCGCCCGTGGGCTATAAGAAGCTTCCAGAATCTGCGGCTGTTGTGCATCCTGAGATCGGGAGCCTTGCCCAGTGCCCTGAAAGGACCCAAATGCTGGTGTTTTTTGAACTTGGACTCTGCTGAAATGAGAAAATCTCTGTTTTTCTGCTGATCCAAGATTCAGTCACCGAAGATTCTCGAGATGACTGTTTAGATGTTCAACATTGCACAGTTGCATCAAAAACAAATACCGATCGCATCGGCTCTGCACCGGACAGTTGAGTCAAGTCGGAGAATCATCCGGTGTACCCAGCACGGTCAAACATTAAAGAATATCGTATACGTGTATATTAAGACAATATTAAGATATATACGATGAGTGAATACTGAAACCAGCAACCAGATTGAAGCTTCCAAAAAAAATGCGGACGGGCAACTCTCACGCTGGAGATCTTCTTCTCTAGGTGCTGATACATTCGCTCATGCAGCGCACCTGAAAGGGCAACCACTGGCTGATTACATGAGGTGTTCATCCATGGCATCGCTGTGGCAATCAAATCTTTCCCAAAGAATTCAGCACTGTTATCCTCACTCTTCTCCGCTGAATCTCAGAACATATCTACATGTAGATTCAGAAATTCTGCCCCACCCCAAGCAATCCAAACATTCCAAAATATCTAAAAAAAACATATCCAAACATATCCCAAAATAGCAATGGATCCCCCTGCTTGAAAGCCACCTGAATCTCCGGGGCAGCTGTGACAGGATTTTTGGCACATCACCAGCATGTACTTGGGATTGGCCTGGCCATTCGACCGATTTTTGTTCGATGTCTGCATCAAATGGGGAACCGGGGCACCCAAATTGTTGGATTTTGGAGTTCCAATGTTCATCTACATCCAAGGAGACATTCAAAAATTTCAAGTGACCTTATATATTGGCACCGAAATTTTATTTTTTTTACTGGATACATGTGGCTGCTTGATCTTTGAAGAGATGCCCTTCCCAACCAGTTCTCATGGGGATTCAACCCCACCTAAGGGTGATCACCTCGACAGTTGATGGTTCAGATTCGCCCCTAGAAGTGTGGTTGTTGGTGCAAAATCGATTCGTTTATTTATTTCCCGAATATTCAGGACTTCATACCCCAATGTTGTTGGTCGAATCAACATTTACAACCGTTTATAGGGTTGGCCGAATCTCCATGAAGTTTCCCAAGCTTGAAATCGCCAGATGGAGCCAGGAACCACCGTCACTGGCGCAACTGCACCTGACATTCGCCGATGGCGGCCCAATAGCCACATTGGTCGTTGTGGTCGTTGTGATCAGCACAGGGCCTTGGACTGCTAGGTGCAGGACCCTGGTGGGCCTGCAGGGTGGAAGCCCTTTCTGAATGGAGTCTGGAAGATCGTTTTCGAGACCGAAATCGAAGCGGTGAACAAATTGTTCGCGACACAATCAAGCAGCGACCAGCAAGATTCCAAGTTCGCAAAAAAACGGATCAAATTGGGATGGTGAATCCAGACACAGGCTGCTGAAGGAAGCTTCTCAAGCATGGATTTATCTGCGCGTTGGGCCAACATTTTGCTCTAGAAAGTGACAACAATAGCTGTCCCCTGATGGGATAGAAAGCAAACAATCTCAAAGTTCCTGGGTATGGCATGCTGCTGACAGTGCATTCAATGTGAAGTCATATCCATTCATATCCTATATAATTATATATGTCAAATGAACAGTTTGCATCCCCTCCTTACTGTTCTGCGCTATTCCCCTCAATTTGACACTGCGTCATCATCATCATCATCATCATCATCATCATCATCATCATCATCATCATCACCACTTGACAAGGCTCCACTGTTCCGAGATTTGGGGCATGATCCAACTTAAACTTAAGCTCAATGGGTTTGTCCAGAACTGGGGTGCAAAGCTTTCAACACCAAATTTCGAGGTTTTCCCGAATTTCTTGGAAAAAACCAAAGGTTCCCCAGGCATCTCCACCAGTGACATTCAAGTTGCTCGGCTTCAGCAATCGCCCGCCGCAGGGCACTCCACAGCAGCAGCACCTTGGCGCAGCGCATGGCGCGGCCACATGAACGCGGCAGGGACCGTGGTTCCACTGCTTTTGGGCGGCCGTGGTTGGCTGGTTTTGATGGAACCTATGCTTTTTTTTTGGGCAAGGAAAATAGACTGCAAGCCGATGACTTTGAAGATAGTTCAAACTGTACCAACCAGTTGCTCCTAAGTCGAAGTGATGCTTGAGTCATCCTCAGCCCAATTTAGACTTGGCGAAGCGGAGCGATGCGATCTGGTGCGAGATCTGCATGATAGAGTGGCTCCAACATCTCTGGCGTCAAAGGGGCAGTGGCTTTGTGCAACTGTTGGTTGCCCCAAGTGATGGAAAACAGTGGGATCCTCGCGACAGTCACAGTTTGCACCACTTCATGATGCTGTCCTGCGGCATGTCTATGTCTAGTGAGATCAGCAGCTGCGAAATGAGGATTGTGTCACTCCTACACTGGTCCTACACATTGGATTGCCATTACTGAATTGAACCACGCAATGTGAAATGCCTGAGTTTCTTGTTTGTCCAATTTTGGAAATAAATGGAAATAATTGGAACCACTACTTGTTGCCTCCGCAAATTGCATTGAGGGGTGTCTCTTCTATCACGGCTGTTAAAGCCCACAGCAAGGACAGTGCAGAACTGGTCCATAGTAGCCTCAATGCACCTCAAAATCAGTATCCTGGAACAGCAGAATCTCTGCTTGATATACTACATCTTGTAAAGAGACCCATCTAAACTCTAAACTGCGCGACTCTTCTAAAAACCTCGTACCTCAGAAGTCCTTCGATGATACAACTGATACATGTTTCTGGGCAGAGCTCAAGGCCCGCCAGCCCCTGGGGGTTTGTTTTCCAGTCTGACAGCATCCATTTTGGGGACGAGCATTCCCACTCTTGACCCATGCCCTACGTCCCACCGTCTAACTTTTTGACTCAGTGCAAGTTGTCGGATCGGTCCTGGACGACTGTCAGCTTTGACAGTCGCGGCTCCCCCCTGACCAGGTTGATCTTCCCTGGGTGAAATTATGAAGAGGTCAACCTCTTCAGCAACGTCAAAAGATCTAGATGTGATTGATGGGGAATCAGTTTATATGCAAAGTACACCCATGATCGTACGTGTCTGGCTGCCTCAATGCTTGGGGTTTCTCCCCAAGTTTGAGATCCTGTAAATTTGCAGAAAGTTGACTCTTGGGGCTAATCAGAAGGATCCTCCAAGCACCAGATTTCCGTTTTGCTGCTGCATCTTGCAATCTCTTCAGTCCTTGGCTCAAGATACAACCTGACTAGTCCCACGTGCCTCTGTGCACGCAACACCCCTTGCGTCTAGGCAAGCCCCCATGAAGCCAGTTGATGAGGATCGACTATTGACCGTTGGTCAGACGGGTCTTCTTCCCAGTCATAATCATAGAGATGGAAATCTATAGTATAGATCAACTTTGAGATAAACTGATGGACTGTTGAATGTTTCACAGGCCTAAAACAACCAGCTACTGGTCCTGTGACCGTTTCTTGGACAGGTTGTCTCCTCATCAACTGAGCTTCTTGGTGCATTCTGCGTGCTTCAAGTTCCACGGGGATGTCCCAAAGGAAAAATCGGGGATCCGCAAGAATCTACCACCATATTCTCGCTTAAGCACGGCAAACCACTGAGTCATGTATCTTGTTTACAGTCATTGCCGCATTGGTCTCCAACTCGAATCACGCAGCTATGCGCCAAGCGCCAAAGGCGCTAACCCCTAGGTCTGGAGCTCACAGGGTGAGCCTCTTCGGAGCTACTTCTGCTGGGTGTCAAAAGTTCGATATCAGTGAGAAGACAGCGGAACTTTCATTGGAGTTTCCTAAGATTGAGGATTCAATCTACCCCGTTTAACTGGTACAGTACATTACAGTACGGGGATTTTCAACGGATTTTCATCACCCACAAAAATGGAGAAACATGGCAACCAGTCGCTTTCACCATGGCCTCCTGTGCCTTGATTCACTAATTTTGGTTTCTACTTTCGACACCAGCAGGTCTCTCATGCAGTCGCTGGAAAATGCACCGTGCGCCTGCCTGACCAAAGGCCAACTCACTATGCTCTGGCTGGATTCCTAGCTGATCATGGTGGCTTCTGAAGATGATTCTCTGAAAAAGATGATGACCACGGTGACACGACCAGTCATACATGGTCCAGACTGCCAGCATTTTCCAGCGCATCATCATGCTACAGCAGTAGGTCGCTGCGAAGGAGCTGGCGTGGATTTCTGATGAGATTACTGGGATTTGCTTGGTGGTTCAAACTCATCAAAAAATGTCAAACATCAAGTCAAGTCGTGATACGCATGCATCACCAAGAAAACGGAAATCTGTTGAAGCCAACTACTTCTGTTTGCACTTCCATGTATTCTTTGCGTCTGGATCCATAACATGTTTTTGAAAAACCTCCCCGAGCTCCTCCATCAGTTCTACACAGTAGAGCTACCAAATCAGGCGCTGTCGGGAAGGTGGCTCAGCTCAAGATGAACCTATTGCAGGGTGCACTGCAGTGCCAACTGACCGATAAGACTGCCGTGTGTTTTTTTAAAACCCGCATGGCTTCAGAATTGTTTAGAAAGATACTTGAAACTTGAAACATTTGGAATTGGAAATCACCCCCCGAAAAAGTGGACCTCAAAACTCCTCATGTCCCTTCCGTACACTCCTCCGTGCCGCAGAGGAGCCTTCATGCGCCTTCCGAACTGCACGCCTCCGGTGCGGAGGTGCAGAAAGCGTCGATGGATTGTGTCCACTGACCCAATTAGCCACTGGACCTTGATCTGGGTATGTCAGAGCAAGAGATCCAGATCATCCAAAAAGACCCATCGTCAGAAAAATGATCCCAACTAAATTACAAACTCACAAATCCTCCAGACTTCTTCGGAATTTCCCTATTGCTCCGCCATGCTGAGCCCATACATCTTCGGTTTCCCTTCATCCATGGTGTCTTTTTTTGGCGCCCACGCCCCACCTCTGTTTCTGCGGCCGTTCGCCACCTGCAGACATGACATCAATGATGTTTCTCAGAAGGTGAAATCAGAGAATACATCATGACAAGACTGAGTGCGTGCTCTAAAGGATGGTAAAAGGATGGTAAAAGGTCTCTCAAGGTAAGATGAGGCAGGGGCCCAAAAGCAAACACCTCCTTTACATCCTAAACTGTCATGTCATGTAAAAATCATTCTTAAAATCCAAACATTATTGAAAACCTCCCCAGGATCCGTGCAGGTGAAATGACCCATCCCCCACCAATCTCGGCTCCGCCTCTCACTGCGGGAGCCCTTCGCTTCTTTGGGGACTTGGCAGCTGACGCATCAGTGCCTTCGAGGCCCAAGACACCCCGGATGTGGGATGACCCATATGCGGGGGATGGTTATCAATCCAATACAGGGTGGGGCCTCCGAACATTATGGTTGTTGGTTTTTAACCCCCATTCTAGTTAACCAAGTTATATATGTGCGTCAACTTAGCTATCTATGGGGCTCCACCTTGTAGGGATCTATCATTCCAAAGAATCCCGGATGGTAAGGTGGCCCATTAAGTTGGTGGTTAAATCCCATATTAACGTGGTATACCCAACAATAAACCATCCCCAATAGAGGTTTATTATTTGGTATACCCCTATTTGGGATGTAAAATGACCGCCAAATGGTTGGTTACTGGGATGGTTTATGGGTTCAATCCCATCTGAATCCCATGTTTTGCTGCATTTAGCCTAGTTCACTACCATTTTCAAAAACTGAACCCACACATTTTTCCCAGGTTTCCCCAATGTTCATGTGGTACAGCTGTCCTTTCCCCCCCAGAGTGGGCCTTGCGCCTCCTGGAAGCACCGCTCCGCCACTGCCACGTCTCCCTTGGCCACCTGCCGCAGGGTCTCTGAGCAGAGCCCCGACTGCAGGGCATTGACCCGTTCCAGGTGCTCCGGCCATGGCAGAGCCAGCAGCAAGGCCTGTGATCCATGGGAGAGGCTTGGGATGAGACCCAAGGGTTTAACAATCCAGGAAGAAAAATAAGATAGATTGATGTGAGTGGGATTATATACTTAAAATTTCATCTGTTTGGGGTTGCTACAGGATGGTCGGGGGAGCGAACCTGGCTTCGCTGAAATAGTTTTTGCGTGGCCAAGAGCCATTCAAACCAGTTTGGAGGACTGCGATAAGATGTGGGTCAAGTATCATGTAAAATCTGTAAAGCGGAAAATCCTCAACATGAACATATATCATAAATTACGATAATAAATGATAAAACACAAGGGCTATGTTCACTCCAAGTCTGAAACTTTCCACCGCCACTTTTCTTCTTCTTCATTTCTGTCACAGTCGTCGACCCAGAGCGTCCCCGCGGAAGGGAGGAGCAAGCTCGAAGGCGTCATTGAAGTACCACTACGCACCGATCCTAGGGGGATCCATCTACGGTCCCAAAAATCGGCAGAAAATCGATCAGACCAATGACCAACGTTCAAAAAACGTTGGAAGTTTGTAATGATCTGAATTGATTTACTATGATTTGCCATTTTTTCAGATTGGAAATCCTAAAAAAGTTATAATCCATCTCTTTTGGGACCCTCGAATCGCTCGAAAAGACTTATGGACAACTATTTATGGCTCACTTCCAGTGGAGTAGGAGCCGCAGTCATCCAGAACTTGGCTGCAACGGTCATTGCTGAAGTTGCTGCAGCCCAAGTTCTCATGCACGGACAAGCACCATTCACCCGCGGTGAATGATGCACAAAAGTCCGTAAATTCGTAAATCCTCGAATTGGAGGGAACTCGTGCCCTGCTAGTGAACAAGCCGGAAGGGTTCTTTGATTTTTTGATATGTTTTGTCTAGTTGTCTTTTTCGAACACATGCTGCATGTGCAGAAAAGTGTGTACGTCCGAATCGTAAGATCGCCTTCCAGATGGTTCACGTCAGTGCGCATGATACACTGTATGGCCTCCTAATTTTGATGCAACTTGTCAGGCATTCAAAAGAGGCACCAACGAATTAATAGCCGCTGTGAAGGACATGATACCTTGTTAGACCAGGACCTGAAGTCAACGGGGGGCCGCTAGGCCGAACGCGTCGTGGTCATGTGGGGTAGCACTCCTAGCACTTGGATCAAGGATGGGACTGGCTGTTTCCCTTTCCAAGATCATCCCAGTACAGTGAAATCTTATCACCTAGAAACCCTACCGGACATTGTGAGAATTTATATATATATATATATATTCATATCTATTGTGAACATCCATGAAAATCCACTGTCTATAGATCATGTCCCATATTTCTGGGTTTTCCACATCTTTTTGCAACCCAAGGTATAGCCACCAACAAACAGGGGCCCTAGCTGGCCACTCATCTCAGCTTCCCCAGGTTCCAATACCCCTCTAGTCCCTGAAAAAATCGCCCCACGGAGCGGAATTAGGTAGTTGGCATAGTTAGTCATAGTTAGTATGTGTATGTGAGATATATACGTTAACGAATATTTTAATATATGTTGATGTTGTTTCACAAGCAAGACTGGGAACCTAAGAATCTGACCAACCAAAATGCGGGCCCGAACCAATGAGTAGTACCTAATTAGAGTCAGTAACAACTAACTTATACATCAACCATTCACCCAGCAAAATCCCATGGAAGCACGATCACCAGGCTACAAGGTGCGACCCCCCACTTATGATGTGGTTTTACAAACCCCATTAACTAGTTCGTGATATGATGCTATATATCACCAATAAGTACCCAACAGTTAACCTTAAGTTGTGAGTGTCAAAATAGCCAGGTAACTCCCCATAAAATCACCATAAGATCACCATAAAAACCCATGAAATCCTCATTAAATCCTCATCAAAACCCACGAAATCGGATAAACTAACATACGAGTAGCTATTGAAAATTGCCATTTATAGTGGATTTTCCCATTAAAAATGGTGATTTTCCATGGTTATGTTAGTTTACCAGAGGGTACCCCAACGGATCGTTCTGCCGCTTCGCCACCTCCTCCTGGAGTCGTCGGTTGTCGTCCCACTTCCCATCGTCGCTGGATGCCGCGGTCGCCTGCGTGCCGAAGGTCGAGCCAATGGCACCCACCTGCCGACGTGGGGACCGTCTGGGAAGGCTACAGACATGGGGAAAACAGGTGGAAAAACCCTAAGGAAAATCCGATGTTTTGTTTCCCCGCAAGAAAATGATCAAAAACCTGTGTTTGTTTCGTTTCCCGGCACTTAGAAGCTTCTAAGAGTTTCTAAGGCTTGTGTTTCAGGCTGCAGGCTGAAACATGATCAATCATGTATACGTGGATATGAATGGTTGATTTTCTTGATGAACACATGGAGTCGATGGAAGAAATCCTGAAGCAGTTCATAAATCCCATTATGTAATATTATATTGGATTTTAACCATCCAAGGTGGTCCCGGATTTCTTCCATCCACAGTATGAGAACATATGGAAACATTTGGCTACGAGTCAAAATTGATTGTCGCTATGTGGAATCGTTCAGTCAAAATCCATTGGTCTTCAATTTTGACCCATACCCATTTGAAAACATTGGAAAATCCATAGGATACCAAAAAAAAATGATCTGTAATGTATCCACAAATGGTGGATTTTCTTGATAGTATATCCATGACTCACTGTAGTCATCCAAGCTCTCAGGAAACACATCCAGTAACCCCCCAAAAAAATGGCTGGAAGATGCTGACTTTGCTGTTGGAAACGGCACCTTTGGAGTCACATGCCTGTTTTAGGGTTGTGATTCCTCCAAACTTTGGGAGAAAAAAAACTGGAAACACGCTATTGATGAGGCCAAAATCATCTAGATTCTTTCTGGTTCCCACAAATTATAAATGAATCATCCAAGTTCGACCCACACCAAGATGTTGGGTTGATGTAACCTTGTCAATCCTCTTTTTCTGGAGGAATATTGAGCAGTTTCAGGAACACTGGCTCTGCTAAGATCTCAAATGGTGCAAAACATTCCCAGGACTCTGTCATGGTATCAAGGACTAGCAGGGAGATCCCATTCCCCATCCATGGTTCAAACAATTTGAAGGCCACCGTACACGTTTCTGCGAAGATTTTCTGCTTTGGCAGCTTGACACATGTTCGAAAGAATCTGGCCGACGCACACAAAAAATGATCCCTGTGAACAGTTCTGGAAGAACGGTCTATCATTTTTCCAATGACCATTCCCCTGAAAAAATCCTCTCAGGCCACGATTCAATTTCCCCCAACAAGATCTCCCACCTTGATGTTGCTGTATTTCACCCGCGCGTCCGGAAACTTGGCTCTCAAAAACGAGGGCCTCCCGGTGTCCTGCTTGCAGGGCCCGCGGTTCACGCCCGGCACCGTGGGGCTCCTGCTGGTTGGATAGTCCGCATCCAGCCACAGCATGTTGGCCTCGGCATCGTCCCAGAGGGACATCACCAGGACCATGCCACGGTCCAAGGCTTCGCCCATGGTTTTCAGGCCACCCTTCAGGTTGAAGTCGTCCACATCCCCGAAGGCTTCCTTCATGTCGGAGCCTCAGAACCCCAGAAAGTTGGATACCGAAATAAAAAGGGCCAGGAGTCATACCCTGGAAAAGTCATGTTCTTCTTGTATCATTGTGGGGAGATTTCGTGGGTCATTTTGGGGCTCAATAGCCACATCCAAAGAAACAGTTCTCCAAGTCTTTCACCAGGACACAGACTTTGTCTGTAATCGAATCACCTCGGACCCCTGCAATGGACACATTGGAGTTGGGAATGACCTTGCCATCTTGGACGTAGAAGCGACGGATGTCGATGAGGTCTCCATCATCGCGGTTGCCTATAAGGTCTGAGGTGGCCATCAACTCATCAACTTCTATGAACTATATGACTAGATGGGTAGCTTGTAGTCAAGCAAGAATCATCACAGATTGACAATGTTGGTCGGGACAATGATTTCCATCGGGTCTGTCTGGATATACATAGTCTTGTAATTATGTGTATTATAGCACTAAATGATAGCAAATGAATGCAAATGACTCCTCTAATGTCGGAAACATTTGGTGATCATGCATGCTGTTCCCATATAAAATTGAGTCAACAAACTCCAGGAAGTAAGGAAAATGTTCGTCGCCTTGCTCTTAGGTCGCACTTCCACATAGTTCTAGAGTTCACCAGGATGCACCCAGTGAAATACGTCCGATGTGTATATTTCATCTCGGGATTCAACCAACCCCCAGAGGTGACCTGCCACCCCGCCTTCAGTGATGAACTGAGTGACCACCGTCACCTTGTTGCGGCTGTCGACCTTGAACCTGTTGGCTCCACGGCCGTAGAACTTCTGATCGCCCAATCTCCAGGAATTGAAGTCGCAGCCGTCCTTGTCGCAGACTCCCTGGTAACCTTGGCGCTGACTGCAATTAGTCAAGTGCTTGTGAGATGGGGCATGAGAAAAAAGGCAATTCTGTTTAATGTTGTTTTGGAAATGGGTGGTAGAAGAGTTCTGAGCATGGTCTCATTTTTGACTGCTTAAGTAGGCTCGCCACAGCTGTATGTCCAATGAATCTCAATAGCATTCAATGGTGGGAACTGATTGCAACAACAGCCACTGCCTTCAGAACTTTCAACGATTGGGCAAGTGCCCAATCTTTCCAACATGTTTCAACCACTGGAATCCACCTGGAACATTCCAACATTCGCCACCCATAGATCCCAGCGACGTTCGTCCTTGCTGTTGTCGCCACAGTCAATGCCTTCACAGATGTAGGTGCCAGTGATGGAGCAAGGGTGTGGCCTTGGCCCGAATGTGACAAGGCATCTCACTGATCCTGGAGATGTAAAGCCTGCGTCTTTTTTCATATCTCCAAGAATCAAACTTTGTTTTCATCAAGTACAGCTACTATTGTTCTTTTCACAGGGAAGAGAATAGATCGATATAGATCGTTTATTCACCTACTTCAAGTTTGGGAAGTCTTGCCAACCAAGGTTTCCAGGGGGGGCGGTCTTTACATGTCTTTACTATGCGATCATTAAACCCAAAGTTGGTGTACCCTTTCAAACTCGTTCATTCACCTATGTGTTGGCCCCGATCAGCTTCAATGAACATACAATTTCCTGTGAAAGCCACCACGTTTGGTTATGATGTATCTGGATTTTCGGCATTCAGCCAACTTTTTGGCTCCCTCATCATGTGATGGTTATTAGATATTCTTGGTTTGGCCATGGCCTTTCCGTTTCTTTCCTGGTTCAACCCAGCCGGCCCCCCTGTGGCCCACTTCGTTCGCTGGGCGGCGTGTAGGCCGTCGCTCGCGAGTTCGCTTCCCAGATGTCCATCTCCGCACAGCAGGCACCGTACTTGCCGATGGGAGGGTCGTGGCTCGCATTCCAGTCGATGACCTAAGGAAGCGACACATCCGTTTTGGAGCAACGTAAGTTGTAGGGGGGACAAACCCCGTCTGTTTTGACTGGGATATATCACTGATATCTTCAATGTGGTATTTTGATGTATTTTGTTCGTTTCATTTTCCGAATTTACCAGCAGCAGCAAGATAAGATGTGGTGGAGAATATCGGCCTCCATCTTGGCAAATGTTGAGAACATATCAAAACATGACACCGTACATGAATGGTCTGGGATAGCACTTTCGCTTCAGAAGTCACCAAGTTCACCCACCGAAAAACACGTCATCCACAAAGACAAAAAAAAACACAAAACGACCAAGTTTGTTTCACCCAAAAAGACAAAAAAAATAGGCTCTATGATGCTCTATGTATGCATTAAGATCCCAACTTCTAGGACTTTGAATTTCAAAAAACAAAACCCAACTGCGCTTTGCAGCCCTACAGTACTACATTACCAAGTGACATTGGCCTTTCCCTCCATAAACTTCAGGTCATGCGGGCACTGCGCATCGCAGTACCCGGTGCCATACTTGGCTCCGGCCCTGTTGGCGCCGCCCGTTTTGGCAGCCGCCGCCTGGCCGCCGTCCGCATCCATCTCTACGAAGTAGACAGCACCGTTGAGACCGCAGGGCATGTAAAACATGTCCACGGTCAAGGTGAACTCTCCTGAAATATGGACATGCTGTGGATGGTTGCAAAATCCTGTACCAGTTGAGGGATGGTTGAAACCCTATATAAACCCCATTAAAAAATGAAAAAAAAAACACCTATCAACTGGTGCAGGATTTCAGAACCATCCACAGTATGATTCATTTCTTCGTGGAGTCTTTCTGGGGGTTAGAAACTGGCTTCTTTCAAGATTTGAGATGGGATTTCTTGATCTGACCACTTGAGCAGTGGCGGCGTTCAACCCTGATGGTGATCATGGTATATTGTGGTTATGCTGCCCTTTATATATTGCGGATCATCATTCACTGAAAGGGGCGCAGTTGGAGTTTTGTTGGGGGTTGGACATCTGTTTTTTTTTTTTGAGAATTGAGATGGGATTTCTTTGGGGAAAATAAGGATGAGGAGCCACTTGAAGATGAAGTTTCAAGGTGGAAAAGGTTGACTGCAGAATAGCGGTAGGCTGACCGTGCCCTCTTTTTGGGTGGTTGGCAGAGCATTGTATAGATAGCCAGTGTTTCAGAAAGATTTTTGAACACGACAACGCGCAGCCCCTAAAGGTAGGAGTTTGAGGGTTGAGGTCGGGAAAAGGAGCATCAATGGGTACACTGCTCTGGCATTTAAAATTAAAAATATCCGACTATTGCCAAGGATGCAACTGGAAATTCCAGGTTCGAATAGAGAGGGCTCCAAAACAGGGATCAAGTCTTCGTCCGAATGGTAACCAGAAAATGGATGCAGCCAGATTGAAACCAAACAACATGCAACTACTGGTTTCTTTGTGTTTTCTTTGTTTTTGTTCATGGCTCTAAAGCACCCAAAAAGCAATGTCACATCTGCGGAAACAAGTCTCGGTTCTTCAGCTTGAAGATCTTGTACCTGTTCAGCTTGGCCAGAGCAGCTGCAAGAACAAATCCTAGCCTCCTGTCCTGTGAAAGGGGGTGAAATACCAATCTGAATCTTGTAAACCCAAGTCATCACTGACATATCTGATGCATCTCCTGAAAATCCAAGTTCAGAGGCTTTGCCACCAGATGTGACTCCCCAGCTACAGAATCAGCTAGCAAGGGATGGCTTCACAAATAGTCAGCTGTAGTCAGCTTGCACCTGTCAGGAGTGTCCATCATGTAGACTCGGGAACCAAAGTTTGAACCGTACCTGGGCTGGCTGTCGCATGTGGAGATGGACATTACCCAGGCAAATCCATGATCCTCCAGGATTTTTTTGATGGGGGAGCAAGCGTTGAGGAACCAACTGCCGCACCCGATGTGGGCTGTCAGAACTCTGATATTCAACGGTCAATACCCCAATCAAAAACCAAAACCGGTCTCTCTTGATCGGTCTTTGGGACCTTTGCCTTCCCATTTTGGGGGATATGTCGGGATATCTCCTGATTTTGTTTGGCAGTTTTTGGGATATTTCGGGATATCTGATAAATCTGATAATATGTTGATAGATTTTGGATGATTTTGGATGATTTTGGGATATCTCCGAATCTTTTGGCAGAATTGAAGAGATTTGATTTTCGCCCATAGCCACATCACTTGCTTTCCAGCTACTTCGTGGTTGTCACGAAGTCCATCTTGATGCCATCATCTGCCTCCTTGATGCCGTAGGTGGATCCATACTGCTCCTGGCAAGGGATGAGCGCTCCGATGCGCTTGTTGAAGCAGTTGGAGAGGCGTGTTTCTTCCTAATCGAAATACACTCGCCTTGGAAGAGTTCCCATGCTGTTCCCCCTGACCCATTTCAAAGATCTAGTTTTTGGGCCCCTACCCCGAAGAAGGATGAAAAACCTTTGGAAAACCGTGGAAAACCATTGAAAACCATTGAAAACCTACGTGCAAGAGAACATTTAAGGCAATCAACGGACCTGAAATCAGGTCATGTACAGCGACGTACAGCGACGTCATGAGGTCCTGGGAGTTCCCCTCCAGGTGGCAGTTCTGAGCACAGCTCAGGGGATCGGGGCACAAGTCTCGGTTGAAATCGCCGTCTTTGTAACCTGCGAAGCTCTGGGATGCCCGTGTCAGTTGAGACCCACAGAACTGGTCATGATTGGCAATGATTGGTATGAAACCATCAAATAGGGGGGGCAAACGATCTTTGAAGAAGGTTGGAAAACCATAGTGCCATAGAATTTGAATACTGCTTGAATAAGGTTGGAATTCATCAAATGTAATCATTGCACACCATTTCGAACCCCACAGGAACGCAGGAATTTCCTGTGAAGATTAAGATCAACCAAGAGAGGTGGGTTCATCAAGAGTCCATCAAGTCCTATCGTTTCCACCCCAATTCACTCCAGGGAATCCCCGATTTATAATCCAAATCACCATAAATCAACGAAATCCCCAGGTCCCAGGTCTTTTACTGGTTAAATCTCCCATAGTTTTGGTGCTTCAATCCCCAAAAACACAAATCCAGCCATGTCCCAGTGGCAGTTGGTGTATTGTCCATTGTGGAGCCATCTCCAGTTCGCATCCAGCGCCACGGATTTCATTTGTTTGATGCATCCGCTTGCGCTGCAGGTCCAAAGAGGCATCTGGGGATGGTATTCTTCCTCATGGACGCCTGGTTGGTTGGGGAAGGGTGGAAACTCTGGCAGAAGGTGGTTGAGCCATTGGAAAAATACATCAGACTATAGGCAATTGATGGCCATTGGGATCATCATCCGGTTGGTTGGGTTGAAAATAAAAGCTGAGACCATCATCCAGCTGGTATTTTACCGTTCAGACTCCAGGGGGGAGTCCTGTGATCGTTCCCTTCCAATTCTGGGAGTTTTGGTAAAGCTTACAGGAAACCATGGTCCTTTCTCCATGCCAAATGTGGGTGGAAAGACTGTAGATTTCCTGTAAAACATTTTGAAACCGATTCTAGGAGCCAGCATCATCAAATGTGAGTGTTGCTGCTTCATACATTCACATGGGATGGATAGAGTGGATGTGTCTAGCCTCCGTGGAGAAGGTCCATTGGTTTAAACATATGGGGGGGTTGTCTCTGCCCAATCGGATGATCATCCCAAGCAGCAAACAGCACGTTGCCATGATTTCTGCTGTGAAAGTCTAGATCTTCGTCTATATAACTGAGATGATCATCCAGATCTATCCAAGTAGAATAAAGTTTTTCATGGTTTTTCTATGGTTTTTCTTATATCTAAACTGAAAAATCCGCCGACCCCGTGACGCAAGGGGGAACGCGTCAGGGAAAAAGAGATTTTCAGAAATGGAACAACAACGACAAACAACAAGAACAACAACAACAACAGCAGCAGCAGCAGCAGCAGCAGCAGCAACTGTTTCGGATGCGCTTGGCAAAGCAGCAGCAGCAGGAGCACCAGCAGCAGCAGCAGCAGCAGCAGCAGCATTAGCAACAGCAGCAGCAGCAGCAGCACGCCTGCAGCGTGCGAATGTCTTCGTTCTATTCTATAGGAATTCAGATATTCTATAGGAATTCAGAAGGGACGTTAGGCATT